>JBBPNW010001028.1:0-11482 GCA_038091115.1 Rubroboletus rhodosanguineus
CAGACGAGACGTTTGGGAATGGGGTACTGACGAGGACCCAAGAGTCTGGTGAAAACAATGCCTCCTCTAGCATCGTTCGACAGAAAGCGAAATTAATCGAAATCGATGTTCGAGGTGACATATTCAATCGCCTTCCTAATTGATGCGAAGCACGTCGTGGGCGGTGGTTACGAAGAAAAGATTCGACGTTGGCGAGTGGAAGATGACAGGTTGGCCTGAGTGGTGTTGTGGGTGAAATCCATTCGTGGGGCTAAAGCACGCTTTACAAAACAAGAGTCGATGGATTTTGTGACCCACTTTAGGACAGGTATAGGGAAATACGGACAAAGAGCAAACGATAAAAGAAACCCTTGTCGCCATTGTTGTGTTCTGACTGTTGGGTAGCTCGTTTAGTCGTCACTTCCCGTTCCCATACAGCTTTGAGCATTATTTCCCTATCGACAACTCAGGTCATCGCAATGATGACGACACGGGTAGGATGTGCATTGGGGTGAGAACAGGGACCCGGAGATGATTACGGGTGTGTGAAATGATGTATATCGATAAGGACACGTGCACGACAGACGACATACCGTACCGTGAATGGACAATCGCGCCTCATTCTTTCCACCGTTCTGTTAGCTGGCCAAGAATGTCTGCAAGAGAAAGCAGGCAATCAAGGAATGGTGAGCACAAGGGCGAGAGGTTTGAGAATGGGATGCTGACGGGGACCCAAGAGTCTAGCGAAGATAGTCCCTCTAGCACCGTTCGACAGCAAGCAAACCCGATCGAGATCGATGGTCGAGGTGACATACGCTCAGTCGCCTTCCTCGTTGATGGGAAGCACGTCGTGAGCGGTGGTAAAGAAGGAAAGATTCGACGTTGGCGAGTAGAAGATGGCAAGGAAGTGGGGACGCCAATGGATGCGGGGAGTACGGTCTGGAACATTGCAGTGTCACGAGATGGAAAGTGGGTCGTGAGTGGGACGCACAGTGGCGAGGTGATGGTGTGGAATGCAGAGAGCCACGAAAAAGTGACCGCGTTCAAAGGACACAGCAGTTTGGTGTGTGCGGTGGACGTCTCTCCGGATGGGACGAAAATCGCGACCGGATCGAATGACGGCATTGCCTGGGTCTGGTCGCTCTCGACTGGCCAGCGACTGCTCGGCCCCTTCAAACACAACTACTCTGTTGTTGAGGTCAAGTTCTCACCAGACGGACGCCTCATTAGCACTGCTACATGTTACTACGAGTCTGTCCGGATCTACGACAGTCAGAACGGTCACCGCCTTGTCGAGGTCCCAATCACGGTCAGCTCGTGGTTCAATGTCTTGTTTCTCGTTTGGACCAGCGATAGCAAGCAACTCTTTACATTATCTTGCAAAGGCGACATCCACTGTCTCGACGTGTCCACCGGGACGACACGCTCTCAATGGCCCATCCACAGCAACGATAACCCCCGTTGCATTGCCCTGGCAAGCAACGGCACATTCATCGCAGCTTCTGCAAACTCGTCGGTCTCGTTTTGGGACGCTACGACGCACCAGCAAATTGGGTCTATCATCCAGCACAAGACTCTCATCCACTCGATGGCTATCTCAGCAAACCACGACTTTGTGATGAGTGGAGGCCGGACATTCACGCTCCACAGTCTCTACGACATCCTTCCTTCACCCTACTCTGATAGTGTAAGTGCGCTTGGATCAAAATCTCGCTGCCTGACGCAATTCCCTGATCACAAACCGCGTTATTGACTGCTGTAGATTTTCCCTGAGCGGGCCATGCAGCGCATAAGGGAGGAAAAGGGCGATCCCGAGAGGACAATAAACTCTCTTCCCGTGGAGGAGGTGGACTCAAGTATGGCTATATTACTACCCTGAATCGTGTGTCGTTGACATCCACGTTCATTAGAGAACAAAATTGCGCATCTCGAAGGAACCATTCAGCAACTCCGGATCCAACTCTCCGACTCCCAATATTCCCTCAACCAGACCATCGAGTCCCTTCGCCTACAGGAGACGAGCTTGAGTGCGTCCACCACCACCCTAGCTCGCGCTGCATTGACATCCTTGTCCATTAGAGCGCAAAATCGTCCATCTCGAACAGCAACTCTCCACTTCACATGCCGATTTGCAACGCAGAACAGATAGCTTCCTGCAGATCGTTCATGCGCACGAGCAGAAACATAAGTGTGAAGTCCTGTACGCCGAGGGCCGCGTCATCGATGCTGCACTCTCACTTCTCGAGATGATCAACACTGCAAGCGAGGAAGTCAGAGCCAACAGCCGGCTAGCGGACTGGCTTACGAGTGAGTTTTCGCGTCGTGCAACCGGATTGACTATTCAATTTCTAGCATCAGAATTCAAGAGCCAGTGCATATCGACGTTGGAAACAATCGGAGACGAGGCATCGGACATTGAGAAACAAGAAGAGACGGTCGCAGCCTACTCTACGGCATTGTTACTCAGTCCCTCGACCCCGAACAGCTTGCTAATGAAGTGGGCGAGCACCGTGTTGACTTCTAGCTCAGCAGACGAAGTATTGAGTGCCGCCGCCCAGGTATATTTTACACGATGGTCTGAAGCCGGATGTTGACAGTCTTTGGGTTAGTTCAAGCTTCCAAGCCTTCTCAAATACCGCACAATTTGCGATGTTCTTGAAAAGGACGGCCGCATTTCGGAGGCAGTCGAGTGTTTCGGACAGATGCAGAGCGAGCTAGGAGAGGACACAAAGTCCATTGGTGAAACTGGCTGGGCTGCGGGTGAGGATTTCCTGCTTGGTTCGTCCCCCCCGGTGCTGTCTCACATCAAACATCAGACTTCAAGGTGCGCTGTCTCGAGACATTTGAGCAACGGGGAGATGTCGCCATGGATTCTGCTTCATATAACGATGCTGTTGTCCATTACACTACAGCATTGACCCTGAATCCTTCATCGACCGACCTCTTGACCAAGCGAAGCAAAGCACGGGCTGAGATTGGATCATGGCAAGATTCGCTGGATGATGCTGATGCAGTACGTGTATCCAGATCTACAACCGAGCAAATAGTGAATATTATCCCAGGCAATCAAACTCGATCCGTCATCTTCGCGTGGCTACGAAAGAAGGCGTGCTGCACTCCTTGGCGCTCGCTGTTACGATGAAGCAATCAATGCGTATAACAATATGCTTCTGAAGCTTGAACAATCTCCGGATCCTGTTGCTCGAGGTAAATATCTTCTTGCTCAAATAAGAGTATCGCCTAAGGGTTCTGCCTCTTGCAGAGTTGCGTAACCGCTATGTAAGCCCGTCGCAGACAGTGACGGCTATTCGCAGCTCTGTCAAACGGACGCAGCGCGATGCCCCACTCGCCCTCATTAATACGGAGACAGGTCGTCTTTGTGGCAAGCAGGAGCGTATGGATGAATTCGAAGTTGATCCAACATTCAAGGAGCTCGTTGCATCCATTACGACAAGACGCGACAACTCTCGCATCACACAAACCGTTCAGCAATACTTCCAATACGCCACGTTCTCCCATACTTGGGAGGCAGCTGAATCCGAACCGCTATTCCAAGATGTCCTTCATAAAACGGTGCACGAACTGGCTGCATCATCCACTGTCCTGAAGTTGGTGATGTTCTGTAGGACAGTGCGGGAAGCTGGGTTTCGCTGGGCATGGTCTGACACGTGTTGTATCAACAAAACGGATGGCCCGGTGCTTCAGGAATCCCTGACGTCAATGTTTAAATGGTATCACGAGTCTGCCCTCACGATCGTTCACCTAAAAGGTGTACGCTCTGACTCGGAGCTACGCGCTCTGATCAGGAGTCTCTGGAACACCCGTGCATGGACATTGCAAGAGTTCTTTGCATCCCGGGTCATCCGTTTCTACACCGAAGATTGGAAGCCTTATCTTCCTGACGAGAGTGTGTATAACCACAAGGATTCACCCGCAATCATGGCCGAGATGGCAGCCGCAACCGGGGTTGATGTCAAAGTCCTGCTCTCTCTCCGACCCGGATCAGAGGACGTACGACAGAAACTTTGTCTTGCCGCAACACGCACCGCCACAAAACAAGAGGATATAGCTTACTCGCTGTTCGGCATCTTTGACGTCTCCATCCAAGCCAACTATGGTGAGGGTCAGCAACGTGCTCTGGGCCGCCTGTTGCAGGAGGTGTTGACTCGGTCAGGTGATGCCAGCATTCTAGCCTGGTCAGGGAAGGCATCCGACTATAACAGCTGCCTTCCTGCAGAGATTGTTGTATATCGCGAGCCAGCATTACCCTATATTCCGTCGCCAATCGAGGATGGCGAGATGGACGTGTTGGTTTCGGAACTACGGACATCCTCATATCTCGACTCGGCTTCAATGCTATATGATCGTGTCGCCAATCTCCCATCCCCGCGCCTTGTCAGCCGCCGGTTGAGTTTATCTTGCATCACGTTTCCGTTGAAAGGAATATTGGTCCGAAGCGGTGATTCTCAGGCTGTGTATCGTGCCATGACATCTGGACTCGGGAACGTCGAGATCAAGACAATGGAGGACTTGTCCGGCCTGAACAATCTGGTACTCGTGCATCCATGGCTGCGGTGCCTTCTCGATCCTGCCCTTCCATCCAAGGATCTGATCGTGGACGATGGCGCTGAACTGCTCACCCCTGTCGACGAGGACGCCGAGTCCGATGGGCTCTCTCCCTTCACACCACACACCATATCCCCTTCATACGACAAGCTCACCAGAGCGTTACGGCTTTTCGCGCGCCTTAGACAGCCTTTCGGCGCACTCTTGCTCGCTCCTCTGTCCCACAACGAATACAAGCGTGTTGCATCGGATCACCCTATCGTTGTACAGTTACTCGGGAACGTTTCACCGCGCTATCTCGCACAGAAGCTACAGACCCCAGATATCCTGTAGTTACCATCTTCTTGGCGAGTTCGTCTGTCTTCGTTTCCGGACCACTTTTTTTTTTTTTGTTGAATCATATAGAAGGTGTGAACGACTACTTGATTGCGGTTCGAGGGTAGCTTCATCATGGTCAGCGACTGCGTAACTCCGGGCGTATCCGGACCTCTTGCTATTACCGTACGTGACCATAGTATGTTCTCACTGTTCGGGTTGCTTTGTGCGACACATCATCCTGTTTGCAGTACATGATGCATTATACCAGTCTTTCTTGTAACTCGGCGGCCGGGAAGTAGCCAGGATGATCACAGGGACCTCTCCAGCAATGAATTGATTCGCATTCGCATGAGCGAGTGCGCATCTCTCCATGTTAGCGTTGACAAACTCGGGGGTCAAATCTTGGGCCAAATCTACTCCATTAGGTGGTGCGCCGCAGACGTGACATTTTCAGTGATGAGCACATTGTCAACGCATGGGGCAGTACAAGCACATTTTGAAACAACACACAAAAGGAATTAGTATCATGATGACGGTCCTCAATTGTCGTCTCTCTGTCTCCAGCTCAGTTTCGCCTGCGCAGCGTTCAGCTCGATAGACAAGTTTGAAGTATCAACTCCTCGTCTCCAGCGTTGTACGTCCATCTTTCGATCTTCCCGTCATCGCCGTTGGCTTCTGGACGCCGAGAATGATAATGGTCTCGAGTTTCTCACTAATAAAGTACTCTCTATCGCTCTCACAATACGGTTTGCTCCAGGCAGGTGGCTTCGAGTCGCCGTCGTCGACGTAGGCGTTGCTCCACGCGGTCCCCACCGTATTCCAGGTCTCGTAGATCGTGTAGGCAGGCTCATGGTACAAGAGTAAGACGGAACTCTCTTGTATGTTGACGTTGATGTGGTTAATCATTGGATGCACTCACCGGCAGACTCGGAGTTCTTGCTGAAGCCCGTGGATGCAAGGTCGGCGAGCGACTGGTCAAAAATGGTCTCTTCCCATCGAAGATTCTTTGCATGGCGACACGTACTATGGTCTCCGACATCCCAAACCGTCAAGCTCGACCTGGCCACTAGAATGAATTGCATTTCTGACCAGCATGTGGGAGGGGAGCACTCTCGAAGCCTGAGGGACGGAACACAAATCAGTTGCAAACCAAACAGAATAATGCAAGATTTGGCCGTCGTGAATTGCGCATGGCGCGCTGTTGATTGTGACGTTTGCGTATCACACCGGCGCATATATTCACATCGCATCCCGCGCGCACTGGGAATGGGGGGGATTCATAAAGAACGACCTGATGTGTCTGGAGATTAGCCGGAAACCGAACACGTACAAGATGCGAATGACGGTGAATACTGCGATGTATTTCTCACGTGTCATGAATGTCTGAGGTATGAGATGTACCGCAGACACGGAGACCGTCGACCGTCCTAATGGCAGACCTTGATCTGTTCTATGTGGCACCTGGCGAAAGAGGGTTCGAGATGGAACAATATTCTCTGAATGTCTGTGTTCAAGCCGCGGGCAACGCTGGGATATTTCTAGCACGGAAGAGCATTCCGTAGGTGACATCGGTAAGCATCAGCTCCACAACTGCAACAAGTGTCCAATGGGGTCAGCTAGCGGTCGCGGGAAGAACCACCCCCGAGACTCTGTACCGACGGTAGTGTAGAAAAGAGGACAAATCTCGAGTGAGGCGTCGATGTGAAAGATAACCCGGTAACGGAAGCGATCTAAATCGCGACGAAGGCGAGGAAGCAATACGAGGACAGGGGTGTGCAGCCAAGATCGATCGGCTATGTGAAACTAGAGCATTCAAGGGTGTCAAGCGGAGAGAATTCGAGGCGAAGCTGCTACTTTGGGCAGGCGTAGTGACTGCATGGTGTTACGAATCTGTGAGATGCGTTGGGAGGACTCCCGTACAGAGGGAAGGCTTGACGGACGTCTTTCTTCGTAGAAACGTCCGAATACAATGTAGATCGAGCTCGTGTATGAGAATTTCGCCATATGCTCGACAATGTGTTTACGACCGACGGACAGCTCAGTTTGTTGGAAGCGACCACCACCAGTAGTCGGACTACAATGTGAGGTGGGCCTGAGAGGAGATGTGGATGAAATCCGTTCGTGGGGCTGAAGCGTGCTATGCAAAACAAGAGTCGATGGATTTTGTTACGCACTTTAGGACAAGTTTAGATGTTGCTTCTAGTCCTCATACAACTTGGAGCACAATTTCCCCATCGATAACTCTCAGGTCACGACGATGGCGACAAGGGTGGGGTGTAGATTGGGGTGAGAGCAAGCGTCCGGAAATGATGAGGTGTGTGAACTGAAGGAAGCACGTGTATAGCAGGCGATTGGAAAGGCGTACCGTGAGTGTGCGACCGCGTATCATTTCTTCCATTTCTCTGTTACCTGGCCACGCATGTTTCAGACAAAAAGTAGGCGGTCAAGGAATGGTGAGCACACAGGGAAGACGTTTGAGAATGGGATACTGACAGGGACTCAAGAGTCTGGTGATAACATTCATCCTCTAGCATCGTTCGACAGAAAGCCAAATCGATCGAAATTGGTGGTCGAAGTGACATATACTCAGTCGTCTTCTTCATTGATGGGAAGCACATCGTGAGCGGTGGTGAAGAAAGGAAGATTCGACGTTGGCGAGTGGAAGATGGCAGGGAGGTGGACGCCAATGGATGCTGGAAGTGGAGTTTTGGACATTGCGGTGTCACGAGATGGAAAGTGGGGCGTGGGTGGGACGAAAAACGGTGGCGAGGTGATGGTGTGGAATGCAGAGCTCGAGAGCCACGAAAGTGACACAATTCAAAGGACACAGATTGTCGGTGCGCGTGGTGGACGTCTCTCCGGATGAGACAAGAATCGCGGCTGGGTCGTATGACGAGACTGTCTGCGTCTGGTCGCTCTCGACTGGCCAGCGACTGCTCGGCCCCTTCGAACACGGTCACTACGCTGTTGCAGTCAAGTTCTCACCCGACGGACGCCTCATCGCCACTGCCACATGGAACACCTCTATTCAGATCTACGACAGTCAGAACGGCCGCTGCCTTGTCAACGTCCCAATCCGAGTTAGCTCGCGGTTCAATCAATCCCTCGTTTGGAACAGCGGTAGCGAGCACCTCTTAGTCTTGTCTCGCGGCGGCAATATCCATTGTCTCGACGCGTCCACCGGGACGACGCGCTCTCAATGGCCCATCCACAGCAACGATGACCCTGGTTGCATCGCCACGGCAAGCAGCGGCAGATTCATCGCGGCTTCTGCAAACTCGTCGGTCTCGTTTTGGGACACTGCGACGCACCAGCAAATTGGGTCTGTCATCCAGCACAAGATTCGCGTCGATTCAATGGCTATCTCAGCAAACCACGACTTTATGATGAGTGGAGGCGGACAATACCGCTTCGCAGCCTCTACGACATCCTTCCCTCATCCTATGCTGACAATGTACGTGCGCTTGGATCAAAATCACGCCGCCTCACTGATCACGAACCGCGTTGTTGACTGCTGCAGATTCTCCCTGAGCGGGCCATGCAGCGCGTCGGGGAGGAAAAGGTTGATCTTGAGAGGATAATAGAGTCCCTTCGTGCACAGGAGGAGGACTCAAGTGCGGCTATCTCACCACCCTGAATCGCATGTCGTTGACATCCACGTTCATTAGGCGAGAAAATTGCGGATCTCGAAGGAACCATCCAGCAACTGCGGATCCAACTCTCCGACTCCCAGGAGGCCCTGAATACAACCATCGAGTCGCTTTGTGCACAGGAGATGAACTCGAGCGCGTGGATCGCCACCCTGAGTCGCGCTTCATTGACATCCCTGTCCATTAGAAAGCAAAATGGGCTATGCCGAACAGCAACTCCGCATTCAGCAGGCCGATAACGAGCGCAGAATCAATAGCCTCCTTCAGATCGTTCACGCGCACGAGCAGAAACATAAATGCGAATCCCTGTATGCCGAGGACCGCATACTCGATGCCGCACTCTCACTTCTCGAGATGATCAACACCGCAAGCGAGGAGGTGAGAGCCAACGGCCTGCTAGCGGACTGGGTTCCGAGTGAGTATTCGCGTCGTGCACCTGGATAGACGATTTAATCTTTACCGTCAGAATTCAAAAGCCATGCTCAGTCCCTCGACCCCGAACAGCTTGCTAATGAAGTGGGCGAGCATCGTATTGATTCGTAGCTCAGCAGACGAAGTATTGAGTGCTGCCGCCCAGGTAGGCTTTAGACGATTGTCTGAAGCTAGACGTTGACAGTCTTCGGATCAGTTCAAGCTTCCAAGTTTTCTGATCTACCGCACAATTTGCGATATTTTCGCAGTGGATGGTCGTGATTCGGAGGCAATTGAGTGTTTCGGACAGATGCAGAGCAACCTAGGAGAGGGTACAATATCTATAGATGAAACTGGCTGGGTTGCTGGTGAGTATGTCCTACTTGGTTCGTGGCCCCTGGTGTTCTCTGACATTAAACATCAGACTTCAAAGCGCGCTGTCTCAAGACATCTGAGCAACGGGCAGATACCGCCATGGGCTCTGCTTCATTCAAAGATGCCGTCGCCCATTACACGACAGCATTGACCCTCAATCCTTTATCGACGGACCTCTTGACCAAGCGAAGCAAAGCACGAGCTAAGATTGGATTATGGCAAGATTCGCTGGACGATGCTGATGTGGTACGTGTATCCCGATCTACAACGGAGCAAATAGTGAATGTTATCCCAGGCAATTAAACTCGACCCGGCATCTCCACGTGGCCATGAAAGAAGGATGCTGCACTGCTGGGCGCTCACCGTTACGACGAAGCAATCGATGCATATAACGATATGCTTCTCAAGCTTGAACAATCTCCCGATCCTGTTACTCGAGGTAAATATTTTCTCGCTCAAACGAGAGCATTGGCTGAGAGTTCCGCCTCTTGTAGAATTGCGTAACCACTACGTGAGCCCATCGCAGACAATGGCTGCTATTCGTACCTCTGTCAATCGCACCCAGCGTGATGCCCCGCTCGTCTTCATTCACACGGAGACCGGTCGTCTTTGCGACAAACACGCGCGGACGGATGAATTCGAAGCTGACGCAACATTCAAGGAGCTCGTTGCATCCATTACGACAAGATGCGACAACTCTCACATCACGCAGACCTAGACTCGTGACTAGCCGTCTAAAAGAGGCACGTGCGCCGCAGGCCGTCGATCCAAGCTTTCTGCTAAGTTCCTGCTAAGTGTCAGCGTAACTCCGAGTCGATCTCATTCTTATTGCCTCTCGTTGCCTGCAAACCACCATCATGGACCCGGACCCTAATGATAGCAATACGGACGGGACTGGCCCCCGTTACACTCACAACGAACGCATCCGAAATGCCTTACAAACCCTTCGACATGGCCGTATATCATTGCTCGACTTTATCCTACACGTCCTTCGTTCGAGCAACCATGAATTCAGGACATATCAAGTTCACTTCTTCAACAATCCCTCTGGAAAACTGACGGAACTTTTGGACTCCATCTTCGAGGACAAACGTGGATTGTCGACCGTTTTTTCTTGGATGGAACCACGAGCGATCAAACTTGTTTTGGACAAGATCTCAAAGGAGATGGACGACATCAAGACTGCGCTCACTTGGACAATCAATACTACCACCCCCGACCCTCGCATCCTCCCCATCAAGCTTAAAACAAGGCTCATTATTTTTGATCATGCAAATCTAATATCAAATCTGATATCATATTGAATTTCATTAGGGAGACTCGAGTTATGTGATTGGACAAAAGTCATGGGACCCTGTGAATTCGCTCGCTCCCCTTGAGGCCTGACGAGTTTTTTACCACTTCGTCTATCGACGGCCTGCGGCGCACGTGCTCTTTTAGACGGCTGGTCACGAGTCTAACGCAGACCGTCCGGCAATACTTCCAATATGCCACGTTCTCCCATACTTGGGAAGGGGCCGAAGCGGAACCGCTGTTCCATGATGTCCTTCATAATTCGGTACACAAACTGGCAGCATCACCCACAGTCTCGAAGCTGGGTTGCGCTGGGCATGGTCTGATACGTGCTGTATCAACAAAATGGATGGCTCAGTACTTCAGGAATCCCTGACGTCGATGTTTCAATGGTACCACGAGTCCGCCCTCACAATCATCCACCTAAAGGGGGTACGATCTGACTCCGAGCTCCGAGCTCTCATCGGGAGCCTTTGGTACACTCGTGCATGGACATTGCAAGAACTTTTTGCATCTCGGGTCATCCGATTCTACACTGAAGATTGAAAGCCTTATCTTCCTCACGAGAGTGTGTATAACCACAAGGATTCACCCGCAATCATGGCCAGGATGGCGGCTGCAACCGGGGTTGATGCACAAATCCTGCTCTCTCTCCAACCCGGATCAGAGAATGTACGGCAGAAACTTTGTCTTGCGGCGACACACACTGCTACGAAACAGGAGGATATAGCCTACTCCCTGTTCGGTATCTTTGATGTCACTATCCCAGTCACCTATGGCGAAGGTCAGCAACGCGCTGTGGGTCGGCTCCTGCAAGAGGTTCTGACTCGGTCAGGGGATGTCAGCATTCTAGCCTGGACAGGGAAGACATCCGACTATAACAGCTGCCT
>JBBPNW010001029.1:0-11481 GCA_038091115.1 Rubroboletus rhodosanguineus
ACAACCCGCACAACATACATCAGCCTTTTCCCAGCCCTCCCAGCCAGCTTTTGGGCAATCGACTCTCATCAAACCCGCAACGGGTGCATTTGGCGGGGCCGGAGGTGGTGGATTCTCCGCGTTTGCATCCCAACCGTCGACTTTCACTTCGGCTGCCGCTCCAAGCGATCCAGCTACAGGCACGGCGCCCGGTCCGTCTGCGTTTGGGTCTACACCCCCGGTTCAAAGTGCTTTTGGTATCACCCCATCCGCGCCGAAATCTGTGTTCGGAACAAATCAACCATCCCCGTTCGGATCTTTTTCGCTCAGCAACACTCTGTCCGTTCCTGCTATGCCGTCGCCTGCGTCTGCTGTTGGTGGTAGCCCTTCTGCTTCTTCGCCGATGACGGTCACACCATCTAGTGAGAAACCTGCATCAGGCATACCTGACTTTGCTAGCGCAAAACTAGTGGCGAGAATGAGGCCTGGTGCTGATCGCTACCTCGCCCTCCTTCCTAACGATTACAGCGAGATGATACCCGGTGACGTCAAGGCAGCTTTCACCGGCGCAAAGTTTGAGTGGGGTAAAATTCCGGACTGGATACCACCCGAGGAAGTCCGGTAGTGCGAGGTTCTTGCAGATCTGCGGGGAGCCATCTGGACTGCATATTGTTACATTTTTACAGTGTATTTTTACATACTTTTGTGGACTACTCTAACAAAACACTCAAGTATCCCGATGAGGAAGGTAGTGTTTCAGTTGAAAAGGCTTGCAGGCCGTGACGATTATGTACAGTTGATTATCAAGTCTCCCAACGATTTGGTCAGTCACAAAGATTTGATCTTGGGTAGCCGACTCAATTGTCGGGATCTTCTCGATAATACATACATTCTTGACATCGACCCTGTACGAATACGTCTAGCACTTCATGTCCGCCCCAGAGCCCACCGTTTCCGATACCACCCCAACCCTTGAACAGGACCTAGTACCTTTCATCAAGTTTCCACCCTTTCCTGAACCACCGCCAGGCGTGACAATCATGCCTTTCAAGAACTTCAAACCTCGTGGTATCCAACTCTTTTCTGAGCCTAAACAAGAGGGGGACGATGCAATGGAGGATGAAGACGCCGAGCTCGACGCGCTCGGTATCCCGACCGTCGAACTTCGTGTCAAGCACACGACGGACGAATGCAAGAGCGCCCCACGAAAGAAACGCAAGAAGAAGAAAGCCGCCGCGACACTAGCCGCCGCTCCTGTCAAAAAGCTACCCTGGTACGAGGAATGGGGGGAAGGTGAAGATCTGAGGATGACGAAGGTACGATATGACCAGTGAGTCGTTCGTTTTTCTTTTCTTTTCTGTTTTCGACTGGGCGTATGTGCGATGGTGACATTTGCTTTTGATCAGGAGTACTTCGCCTGCCGACCGGTTCTTCCAGTCCGCATACGATTTTCGTACTGGGCGGCCGTGGCCACCTATCGCATCTGGCTTGAACAATCTGTGGGATCAGGTATTGTTTCCGTGCAATTGATATCACGTCGACTGAACGAGTTATCGCAAGTTCCGTTTGTTCACCGGGTTGCTTGTCAATCCCTCTGTGTTCCGCAAGAATGGCGCGAAGAAAATCGCTCGCGCTGAATCCCCTGATTTCGTATCTGATGATGAAGATGATCTTGCCATGAACGATGGGGGTGGTGCTACCGCCGAAGATACGCGACCTACGAAACGCCAGCGGTCAGGTGAAGGCCCTGATGTCGACGACGAGGACCCTCAAAAGTTGGACGAAGAAATCAGGGAAGAAAAGATCTCAATTTTCCTGAGCGACCCAGAGAAAGCGGTTCGAATGTTCCTCTCCTCTTACATGCGCGAACATGGTCTCATCTGGTATGTCGAGTTCTCGGTGGTTGCGCGTTACGATTGTTTGATTCCCCCCCCTCTTTCTTCATCGGGTCAAGGACGGAGCGCAACTTGATTTACACACCTCGCCTTATCTATTTCTTCCTTGCTTTCGTTCTGCGCAACCATGTCCTGCTGGAACCCACATACCAGCGCGGTTTGAAGCGGGCTCTAGCGACGATTGAATGGGCCAAGAAAGAACTTCCTCTGACACACAAGGTGGGGCAATCCATTCCCGACGCATTCAACGAAGCATGTAGAGAGTGCTTTGGACGACAAGGAGGAATAAACTGGTCAGTTGTAAATGCAACGACTACCACAACGGAGCAAAAAGGCAGGGAAACGATATTTATCTACGAACCATTTTCTCATCCTATACTTTAGATGCGAGTATCACCGTAACTGATATCTCCAATGGTGTCAAGACCAACATTGCACTTCCTACGGAGGCTCAGATGCAGCTCAAAGACGCGATCGAGGACAATGTTGACGTGGAGGTTTCGTCTTCCACGGTTGTGTCTCCGATCAACGAGGATGCTACAGGCGAAAATCCTAGTGGTTGGGGGAACGGATCGGGCAATGGATGGGGCGAGGGATGGGGCGACGAGGGATCGTGGAACGACAGTGCGTGGGCCCAAAGTGGAGCCGGGGACGATGAAATGCAGGAGGGACGAGGAACGAATGGCGAGGCTGTGATGAATCCCGGTGCTGACACCAAGTGGGCCGACTGCGATCCTTCCTGGAGTCGTGATCCGGCATCGCTGTTTTCACTCCTCGGGCCAAGTGCCTTCCCACTGACTCATACGACGGGCATCGTGGAGTGCTCAACGCGTCGTGTTTCCGCTATCCACTTTCCTGCTAACCACCCAGAGGGCGTACCCCCGCCTTCTCTTCAAGGAAGCCTCGGCAGAGTGACAACGGAAGCCAGCGAGAGACACGAGTGGGCACCTTCAGCGTGCGGCGTCGAGGCAGAGCTCGAGGCACGTTTCGCTAAAGTCATACTTGAACCATGGGGCCGCGAGGAGGGGGATATATCTAGACCAGAAATCTGGGCCACGTCTCGCGGACCTGCGATCGATCCCAGCAATCCCTCGAAGGCGCCCATTGACACTGCAGGTACCGCCGCATGCAAACCCCACAACCCTCTCACAGACAACATCACGCTTCTCGTGGAACCGTCGCTCGCCGAAACGCTCGCGCTTGTGCCGGGTCTTGGACTTGGGGCAATGTGGATTGAGATCGTCAGGCAGAAGAGCGGCACCGCGGCAGATACTTCTAGCAAGGTTGTGCAAGTGGATGGCAACACCCCGGGGAGGTTTTGGTATCATGAAGATGTGACGGGCATTTTCCCGAGCTTCTACACCCCTCGGGTGGAGGAATGAAATGGGAAGGACCGATCGATTCCTGGCGCCATCAACACATTCAAGAAAAGGTCTTGGGTTCTTTTCTCAGCTAGTCTGGTGAAACAAAACGTGTATGGAGTATAATTGAGGACACTGTCCGGTACCAATCTACATATGATCTTTGAGAATCTTCACATTTTCCTTGAGTTATCGACAGGCTCCCAGAGTGATCAATATCCTTGGGAAATCAAATAATCCGCCAGTCGTTCGACGAGTGCCAGTGCAGCCATCGTGTCACCAGTAGAGATGTACTCTGCAACGATCACACTCTGCCCTGTTTTCTTGACTACGCACCCGCCTCCATCCTAACACAGACGGCGTTCGTCAGCCATTACAAGCGCCAAGAAACGCTCTCCAACCTTGCGTTTCGCGAGTAGCATGTCCAGGCATCCCATCGTGGTCGCATACTTTCTACCTCCGACGAAGATCTCGCGCACGGGATACGCTCCGAATCCTTCCATGATCGCACCGCGTTCCGCCTCGGTGATCTGAACACGTTCTAGAAATCAGTTGTCCAAGCCATCACAAGGCAACGACGGCGATGGGAAGAAGGACTGATAATGCACACGTTGCAACCAGCTGACTCGGCCCACACTTCGCCGTCTTCGCCTATGATGGCGGCCTGTACGATCTTTCCTGATCGGAGTAAACCGACGTCGAGGATATCTATAGCACAGAGCACGGAACGGAGAACAAACAGTCAGAGAACCGCGCTGTGGACGGATTCCGACCCTGGTCAGTCATCGATGTATTACTTACCCTGCCAAGACATCGACGACGAGAGTGGCAGCAGTGAAACCAGTTAGAGTCCAAGTGGGTGCAGGCGACAATTTGGGGCGCTTCCGGAAGGGCGGTGTCTTTGGAGACTGCCCCGCGAGACGAATTTCTTTCTAACGCCTACGAGGCACCGCCTCTTTTACGTTCAGATAACCTCGTGTGATGTAGAGGGACGTGGAACAGATTATCATTGGGTACCTTGCACATACCAGTACGAGTATGCATTTACATGATGAGATCCATGCTGCAGGTTCTCCGTAAGAGTGGTTACGACAGGCAAGTGTCCGGCCAGTATGGTGTGAATGCGGACACCCCGAGCAATGTCCAAGAGCTCTCCCCTTATCAATACACGGGGTCGAAAATGCAGAAGGAAACCCCCCGCAAAAGAGAAAGAGAATCCAAAAAGTATATACATCTCCAGTCCAACAGTAGCACGCCCGAATGAAAGCGCGAGCCACAAATCGCACTCGAAAGATGAGTGTCACTACGCACCAAAGGGAAAGATCCACCTTGTCGTTTTCATGGAGCGTTGTCGCCCGAAAGGTTCGATGACTCCGGCCACGAAGTCATGCTTGTCATGCGGTGCGCCATGCTAAGGGTGTCACATCTGTCTCCATAGACGAGCTCAGTGTTAGTATGGTTTCAGGTAAAGTAGGCAGTATAGTGCTGTTTGGTTGGATGCGTGGTTGGGCTAGATGCCCTGTCTTGGGACAGCGAGGGCCAGCCACTTTTCTGCTATGTCGCTCAGTTGGTTACGACTGGGCGCTGTAAGAGCCGATCGAGGGGCATTATGCACTCAGACCTTGGACCGTTCAACTTGAGGGATTATTAAACCATCATCAAACAGATCTAAGAGTAAGCACATATTTACACATAGTGCTGAGGTGAACATACAATTGCGTGATACAAGGGTGGATTTGACAGCGCAGGAAAATGTAACATGGGATTGTAACGGCGTTATACTCTTCGATCACTTACCATCTGTCTCTATTGTTACTATGCAAACGGGAAAAACACATTAGCACTAAACTGATTAGCAAAAATGAGACTTACTTCTTCAAAAGGGATGTTATGATGGCTAAGGTTGAAACATGGAAATCTTCCACGAAGGAAGCAAAAGCAAAAAATTCATGACCAGTCCGAGAATAGTCTGAATCGAGTTTCACACTCGCTCTGGAGCGTGCGCCACAAAGTGCACTAAAGGACGAGAGTACCAAAGGGTGACGTCCACCTTCTCATTCCCCTGGAGCGTGCACACCTTCCGTCACTAACCAAAGGTGCACGTACTCTAGCCCGAAAGCCGTTCTTGTCGTGATGGAAAAGGATTTGCTCCGGTGTAGGCGATAGTTAATCAGCGATCTCTGACACCGCAATGGAAATGCGTGCAGCAGGTGACATCCGCGCAGCGCAATCCCTGGCGAAAGGAGAGTATAGCAGACAAGACTATGCGCCGGCGCAGCGTGCCGTCCCACGATCAAGGCGTCCCATACAGGACGCTCGGGGAGATAAAAGTGATCCAGACGTCGAGGTTATCCCTCGCCCGATCCCCGCGACACCTTTCAAAGCCATGTCCCTCTGTGCCTCGCCTGTTAATCAGGGTCTTGGATCGACGAGGGACGGCTGCTTTTCTGGTATGCCGCTCAGTTGGTTACAACTGGGCCCTGCGAGAGCCGATCGAGGGGGATTGTATGCTCAGACCTTAACCCGCTCACGAAATCAGACGTGAAACGTCCTATGCGTGGTGAGCATCGTGGCCTTCGAGCTGGTCAAGAGAAAAAAAAGGGTTTGTGGCTGATCTGATTGATATACCGCTCGCTAATTCCCACGGCAATCTACAAGGGTCGGTTGCTGCTCTGGAATCCAATGATACATACTCAGAGAGTGCACTACATCAATAATTTTATGACAATAGAATATCCTGCAGTAGTAGTGCTGGAAGAGCGTGAATGCATGATATAACCCCTCAGTTCCGTCCCACCCGCCTTTTCTTCCTATCTCTCCCCCTCTCTTCCTGCTCGCTTTCTTGGTGCTCATCTGTCTCAGCTTCTGATTCCTCCTCTGAAGTCGGGGATTGAGAGAGTGGTTTGGTAGCTCTGCGGGCGCGTCTTGCCCGTCCAGAGATATCCGCTTTCGTTAGCTTCGAGATCGTACGGCTCTGCGAAGCATCTCTGACGCGCGATTCTTCCCGGACACGACTTCTTGTCCTAGGACGTGAGCGGGTCGAAACCTCAGAATCTGAAGCCAGATGAGTGTGACTCTGGGAGAGTAACGTGCGAGTCGACTTGGGTTTTGCTGCCGTGGTCCTTGCTTTGGTAGGGACCACTGACATGATGTTAGTGGGGAGTGAGACAGTCGTGGAGGTACTGGGTGGGGGACGAGCTCGGGAGATAGGCCGAGACTTTGCCTTTGCCTTTGCCTTGGGTAGGGGGTTGGGTCGATCAACCGCCATGCTTGTGTCCTCGTCCACTTCTCCCGCACTGCGACTGGCTTTCTCTTTGTTCTTGGCTTTCGCAACGCGACCTACTGAACCCTCCGCATCAGCCTCGTTCTCGGATCCGGACGCCTCCTTTGGTGATTTGCGGGGGCGCTTTCGAGCAGAGCGAAGTATTAAAACAGAAGCTTGTGATCGGGCCGGGGAAGGATTGGATTTGCGCGCCGAGGACGTCCCGACGTTGCGAGATGGCGAAGTGTGCGAATCGCGGCGTGGAAGCTGATCGCGTGTCCCATGACAATTTAATTTGAGACACGACGTCAGTTTGTCGTCGTGGATGGTCGAATCCGCTCTGAATCGAGCGCGTTTGATGTCTGTCTGGTAGTAGTCGGACATATCAGATTCGGGTGAATGGGGGTGATGTTGGGAAGGGATGGACTCACTGTATGCCTCCCTTCGTAGCACCACCCATCTGGTGGACCTTCGCTTCCATCTCCCGCGGCGATTTGTCCGCAGCAGCCCCATAGAGTTTCGTAGGTACCTCCCGAGACACGAGAGACCAACGCACTCTCGTCGTCATGTGGTATGCGGCATGCCTTGTCTTTCTCTTCGTTTTCTACATCATAGAAGCCCTTGTGACACCGCACACAATGAAGCGAAGGGGGCGGGGCAAGGGTTGAGAAGAAGGTAGTCAGCTTGGTTACCGTGTTCGGGGATGGAGGGCGCGGTGTGTTGTCGGGATCCAATCCGAGTGCAGGAGAAGACATGAAGGTAGATGGCTGAGGGGGCTGAGGGTGGAGATGTGCAAGGGTGTAAGCACGCAGCGTCTTTGGCGGTATTGTGAGCATCAAATCATAAAGGGCCTTTGTCCCATCTAGGCCAACAGGGGGAGGAGAGGGTGTCACTGGCGGTGGTGGAACGGGGGAGTGTGCATTATTCTCTCCCTCGGCGACGCTATCTGTTGCTGGGTCAAGGTCTTTGAGAGTCAAGTAGGTGGTGCTGTCACCCAGAACGGTACTGAAGACAGTTGGGAACCGGAGAGGCGAATGGTGAGTAACCGAGGCGATGGACGGTGTGGGTGTAGGGAGACGAATGCCCTGTAGCTGGTGGTTCATCTTGGATTCCGGTGATGCCGAGGCATCGTCCAGCGTAGATTTGCGGGTAAAAAGTCCAAAGACCATGAGAGCCTTTGAGTGCTAGAGGATTGTGATGAAGCAAATGAGACAAGACTGTGATATTAAAGAGAGTTTTGTGGGCTAAAGACAGCAAGAGTAGAGATGAAGATATAAATCCGAGTCTTCCTATCCGCGAGTGATGAGATGAAAGACTTAATAGCAGTGTGCCTCGTGTACATCACGATGGCAAACACGCTCAAGCCACGAAATTGGCATCACCCTACCAGCCTAATCACAACGTGTTCGACGAGTGGTGCAGCAACCTATCCGGATGTCCCGGTGCCCGATAGGATCAACTTAACCCACGACCCACTTAAGACTGTGTTTACTGCTCAAGGAGGTTCAGATCGCGAGGTTTCATTGCGCACGCAAAGGCATCGAGAGCCCCAGAAACGTGCCTGTGCGCGCGACGAGGGCCGAATTTCATGACCGCTGTGACGCGGCGTACCTGTATGAACGAGCGCCATCCGATAACTGATTGATGATTTACTAACATCCTCAAGCACGAACAGACAGTAGAATCACCGCCGTGTCATGGCGTACACATACCTAGATATTGTAAGAAACTGACCGGGGAAAATTGAAAATG
The DNA here is from genome assembly GCA_038091115.1 of Rubroboletus rhodosanguineus. Lineage (NCBI taxonomy): Eukaryota > Fungi > Basidiomycota > Agaricomycetes > Boletales > Boletaceae > Rubroboletus > Rubroboletus rhodosanguineus. The sequence continues at coordinate 8,250 of JBBPNW010001029.1, forward strand.
CAGTATACAAAACCGTCCACAGAGATGCTGAATTGTGTACGCAATAGGTACGGCACGCCATTACTTGCACCGAATAGTTATTTGTGTGTTTGTATGCCAAAGGCTTTGAGTTTCAACATGACCAAATAACACCATAACATCACCGCGGCAAATATTGGAGAATTCCGAGTCTCCATAATTGACATCCACATAAATTCGAGTGCCTCAGGCTCCGGATCAACAGCAGCAGTCATGGCAAGACCACAAGACAGTTTCACCTTCACGGTTGGGAAGCTCGGTGCGTAATCCCACTTCAGCAAGACATACTGCGCTCGATATTGACTGTACTTTCTTTGCAGACGCGGGCATGGCGGTATGATGTCTTGCACCCCACTCGCGCAACGCATTTACTTACACTCCGGATACTCAGATACTGTTGGGTGAACGTGCCCATCTCATTGAGTTTCCATCAGTTCTCTTACCGCCGGGTGTTGCGACTGGTTCTATAGTCAATATCGCAGTACACCAAAACATCGCGGAGGAACGGAAACGTGATCAGGAGTTTTGGGGGCTTCAGCGGGACATTCTGGAGACTTTTGGACGCGTTTCTCCAGAACCACCTCAGCTCGAAGTGCTGTACCTTCGACTTTCATCTGAAGTACTTTCTCACATGTCTCACAGGTCCGCAATGTCACGCAGACTTCAGTAACATTGGAGTGGCCCTCTCTGAAACTTGCCACAGCCAAACTACGCTCTCTTGATATATACAAGAACTCACAGCGGATCGCCTCGATACCCAACGCCCTGACAAACACTTCCACGAAACTGACTGGTCTCTCGGTTGATACCACCTATTCCTTCCAGCTAGTGTTGCGCACGACGGCAGGGACTTTTCCTTCGAACCTCATTCGCCTTCGTACCCACACCATCGCAGACACGAGCGGCATTTCGGTATGTTTCGGGACTGTAGGTGACGAGGCGCTCTTGCAGGACGCCAAGGCTGCGCTAAGAGAGATGAGGGCGAAGTGGAGCGACAAGATCCAGATCGACACTACTCATTTCGTGTGCACGACCCCGGCCATGACTCCTACGGGCGCTAATGCCAGCGGTGGCAATGTTGTTGGCGGACCGGGAGTAGAATATCAGCGAGCCCTTCAACTCAGCATCCCAGTCGTCCAGCCTCAATGGATATTAGCATGTTTAGTGGAGAAGAAGTGAGTGATCTGTTAGCAACATGTGAGCTTACACCTGACATACTGGACGTCGACAGAATGGTCCCTATCGCTGGGTTCTACCTTGGGGTCACTCCTCCTTCGATTTATCACGCTCAACGACCACAATCCATGTCCCACACCTCTCTACCTTCCGCCAATGGTACTAATGCACACAAGATCGCACCGAATCGAGCATCGATGCCCGTTGTCCAACGTACCGCCGCCGGAAGTCCCCCAGCAATCGCCAAAAAGTCATTCGAGCCCACCCCCGAAGAGGAATCAGACCAAGAAACAAAGGTGGAGAGAGCCATACCGAAGAAGTCAATCCCCGGAACAGGAACGCGGCACAAAAGTAATGGCACGATGGATCGCGACTTCCGATTCCCACCAGCGTCTCAATCTCCACCTGTCCCGCCCATGCCGCAAACTGCCTCGGCGACTTCCCCGCCTTCATCGCCACCTGTTGCCTCTGACTTGACCACTCGCTCGGCCGCTGTCGCGCCGGAGATCGAACGTGAAACCGCGGTGAAAATCATCACGCCATCAAGCGTCGAAGTGCCTCCTCCGCCACCGGTTGAGAAGGAAAATAGAAGGATCATTGAAGAGGATGATGCCGAGGAGGAGGTGGGAGACACGGTGGAAATTGATTTACGATGATGGACGTGACGTCGATTATGGTGGCATGTTCCGTTTCGATTCCGTACTATGACTATCGTACAGATTTTAGGCACGGTGGACGATACATTAGAGATATGGATATGTTATTTTTTTTGGTGAGCGAGTGCGGCTTCCAGCTGTCAGAGGTGTCTTGAAGTCCTTTCGACCTGTTCTGGTTCCACAGCCACATCATGAATGTCACGTGCGATAGGCTCGAGGCCGGTCAACTTCAGCTCTTCTTCGTAATTGGCCCTTGACGAAGTCGATAACACAACTGCGCAAACACACGCAGGGACTACCCGATGTCAAAGAGACGGGTCACGTACTACTACGACGGTACGTCCTCCAGCGATCCTCCTTTGACTTTATCCGAACGGACCACCGGTAGGGGACATCGGCTCATACACATATGGCCTCGGTCATCCCATGAAACCCCACCGAATGCGCGTCACACACGACTTGGTCTCTGCGTACGGTATGCTGGACAAGATGCAAGTCCTGGTTCGTTCACCGCGCCCGCTCTCCTGTGCACTCACGTGTTTTCGCTATGCAGCGTCCCAAGCGTGCGAGTCCAGAATCGATGACCGCTTTCCACACCGACGAGTACATTCATTTTTTGAATCGGGTGACGCCCGAAACGGCAGAGGAGCTCACGTACCATGGCACGCGATGTAAGTGACCGATCTCATACTTTCGTGTTCTTTCCCTGATCGTTCCTACAGTTCTCATGGGTGAGGACAACCCCGCATTTGAAGGTGTATTTGAATTCTGTTCTATCTCGGCTGGGGGGTCGATAGGTGTGTATATGCAGAAGTTCGTCCTATATTTAGCCCTACACTCATGCGTCTTCAAAGCTGCGGCCCAACGCCTTGCCTCTGGAGCGGCTGACATCGCCATTAACTGGGCTGGTGGTCTGCATCACGCCAAAAAGCGCGAAGCGTCGGGGTTCTGCTACATCAATGACATCGTACTCGGCATATTGGAGCTACTACGGTCCTATCCACGTGTGTTGTACATTGACATCGACTGTCATCACGGAGATGGTGTTGAAGAAGCGTTTTATACGACGGATAGGGTGATGACGTGCTCCTTTCACAAGTTCGGGGAATATTTCCCTGGGACCGGGACCCAGGAGGACAAGGGAATGGGTAAAGGGAAACATTACACTGTCAATGTCCCACTCAAAGATGGAATTACGGACGAATCGTTCAAGACAGTGTTTGAACCAGTGCGTTGACACGCAGGGTATAATCCATATCTTATCTCACACTCGCCCACAGGTCATATCTAGAATCATGGATGTCTACCGCCCAAGTGCCGTCGTGTTGCAATGCGGGGCAGATTCGTTGGCTGGAGATAAATTGGGCTGTTTTAACATCACC
>JBBPNW010001030.1:0-11480 GCA_038091115.1 Rubroboletus rhodosanguineus
GGCCGGTCATTGTCATCTGGATTCATCGGATCAATGGCTAACGTTCTAGACTCGCCGGACGGATGTCTCCATCTTTGAAATTAACATTCAATCACTCTAAATTTGATCTTTTTACTAATAGCAGTAGAGTGACAGACGGTATCACTCCCTGTCAATGAGCAGGGTCGCCCATCTTTTTTCTATTCAGTTGCGATTCGCTTGCGCATGGCTCTCCGCCCGTCACAATCGCTATTTTTAGTTTCTTTTATCATACTACGAATATTTAATACGGGTCATTAGAAAAGTCTAAGGACTATAAAAACCCTGTACTGTCGAGTAAATCATCATCGAAGTTTCGGTCCCCATCTTTTCTTAATTCCTTTTCAACATCGTCAACATCGTCACTCATCGTCCGATAAATCAATCTGTTCATATCCGACCCACTCTCGTCCGGGAACTCTTTCCCTCCGCTTTTCCAGTTTCCACTCAGTCCAGAAAAACGTCCAGAAACTTGGGTTTGCACCCGGATTCGTCTTCGCTCCCCCTTCTCATTCGATTAACCTTGCTTGAACCCTTTGGGTCAAGTTTATACTCACACTCATCTTCTACTTACTTTGTTGACTGACCTATTAGCCTATTGCTTAAAGGTTTCTACCACCTAACTTTAGATCTCTTCACCGTCGCTTCATCAAGGACTACGCGCAAGTCGCACGTCCGCTTAACGATCTATTGAAGAAGGACACTGGATTTGAATGGTCCACTTCACAGCAAGCGGCGTTTGATACACTAAAAGAAAAATTCACAACTGCACCCGTGTTGGCATATCCCCAGACAATGATTGCCAATTCCATTTAGAAACCGATGCGTCTGATGACGCTACGGGAGCAGTACTTTCAATATTTAAAGATGACAAATGGCACCCAGTTGCCTATTCCTCGCATTCGATGTCTCCAGAAGAACGGAACTACCCGATTGCAGACAAGGAAATGTTGTCTATTATTCGTGCGCTAGAGATCTGGCGTCACTATTTGGGAGGCGTGAAGTTCCAATTTGAGATATGGAACAACCATGCCAACCTACAGTATTTTATGAAATCGCAAGATCTGAATCGTCGGCAAGCCCAATGGTATCAATGGTTAAAACGTTTCAATTACGTTTTCATCTATAAGCCTGGCGCTTCTAATGTAAAAGCCGATGCACTATCGCGTCACGAAGACCACGCCCAAGGAGTTGAAGATGACAACAAGGGTATTATCTTTATCCCTCCAGAGCAAGTACGAACTCAGACCAGGGTTTAAATTCATGATGAAGGCGAACAAATCCAAAAACTCATCAAAAGCCAGATAGTTCTGCTCAAAGAGAGCGAAGTGATCGATTTGTGCCAAAAGTATGGTGCATGCAGGGTCGATGAACTGCTTTATCGGGATCACCAGATCTACGTTCCCAATTCCGATGAAATAAAAATGAAGATTCTGAATCTATGCCACGACTCTCCAGTCGCTGGTCACCCAGGAATGGCAAAGACGCTTGAACTGGTAGAGAGAAGCTATTGGTGGCCAAAGATGGCTACTTTTATCCACGAATATTTATCTCGATGCGACAGGTGCGCTCAAATGAAAACTGGAAACCAGCCCAAAGCAGGGCTGCTCCAACCCCTAGAGGTCCCACAAGGGCCATGGCAGGACATCTCCGCAGATTTCACCACAGATCTGCCTTTATCTAATGGATTTGACTCGATCCTAGTGGTCATTGATCATTTTTCCAAAGAAACGGTATTTATCCCATGCAATAAGACCGAAATGGCACTCAGCATGGCTAAACTATTTCTCAACCACGTGTGGAAGCACCATGGACTTCCCACGTCTATTGTATCGGACTGAGGACCGCAATTTGCATCTGCAGTCATGCAGGAAGTGTGCAAGCATCTCGGCATAAACTCTAAATTATCCACCACATTCCATCCGCAAACAGACAGACAGATGGAACGCATGAATAGAGACCTGCAGCAGTACCTTCATTTATACTGCGCAGAAAAACAAGATCAATGGGCCGATTGGCTTGCCATCGCCCAATTCTCCTATAATTTGAAGATGCAGACATCTTCAAAGAAAACCCCCTTCAAAGTGTCACGCAATTACATCCCCAGGATGGGAATTGAACAGCGTGTTTCCAAGGCACCAGCTGCCAAGGAATTTGCCGATGAAATGGCAAACACATTAGAAGAGGTTAAAAACAACTTAAAAGAAGCTCAGGACCGTCAGAAGGTCCAAGCGGATAAAAAACAGGCTGATGCCCCTATATATTCACCTGGTGACAAAGTTTGGCTCGCCACAGAAAACTTGCATTTGACATGCGCTTCTAAAAAGCTCATGGAGAAGTGGATTGGTCCCTTCCCGGTAATTGAGATGATCGGTACCAATGCAGTGAAGTTAAAACTGCCGTGGACTATCAAAATTCACCCGGTTGTGAACATCTCAAGAGTAAAACCCTATAAAGAAAGATTAACAGGCCAGCCTGTGGTTGTGCCTGGACCTATAGAAGTCACAGAGGATCGTGACGTAGAATGGGAAGTCGATTTCATTGTTGATTTCTGATTAAAACATAAAAACCTGGAGTACCTCGTGCATTGGAGTGGTTACTCCGACGAGGATAGAACTTGGGAACCTGCAGGTAACCTCAAGGGCGCACAAGACGTGATCCGTGATTTTCACACCTTGCATCCCAGTGCTCCTAGAAAATTATCTATGACTTTCGCTCAATTCGAGCAATTATTTAACCCCTATGTCAACCATACGGAGGCGGATCCTTCAAACCTGCCCTATGATCACCTGGAAGTCAATCCCTAGAGAGGGGGTAGTGTAACGGAGTGACAATTTCATTTCATTTCATATCTTTTGATCTTATCTTATCTAATCTTATCAAGCCACGCATTTATCTAATCTCACAACATACACTGGACTTGTAACATCTCTTTCTTCTTCTCTCGCGCTCACAGACGCTTATAGTTATATTCACGTTCTCACGAGATCTCATCTTATGCACACATTCATTACCGTATGCACTTCTTTTCATTCCCGCTCATGCTTCCATTCCCTTCACACGCTATGCTTCTCTTCCATTCTGCCACACCATGTGTGTGCAGCACATATTTAATCTCTGTCCCCCTATGTACTTATGTAGCCATGTACTCTCATGCACAGCTTGGTCTGTGCGCATATGCCAATAGTATAAAAGCCCTGTGGACGATGGCTGGCATCCCCAGTCTAGTTCACTTGGTCATTTCCCATAAAGACCTGAGTGATATTCCCTCCCTCCTATCTCTTCCTACTAGGATCTTGTGCTGTGACCTAAGGATCTACTATTGATCTTTGTGGTTGTTTCACCCGACGTCAAGGATAGCTTGGGTCTGGCCGATGAAGTGTGAGGCGAGATAGCATTCACTGTGAAATGTGCAGAAGCCCTTCTTCGTTGGATCGGATTGACGGTTTCCACAGTGAAGAACTTCATAGACAGTCAAGGTCCTTACTATCTGGGCGGAGACCAAGAAATTGTGATTCCAGCCCTGGTAGGTTATGCTGAGGATCCCATATTTCCACTCATGTGCGATTCCATGTAGTGCATATTATTTGTGTACCCAGTGAACTGATCGAAGGCCGACCCTAATGTGGACTTCGTGAACCTCGACCTCACCTAAGTACTACGTTGAAAGGGAGGAGCCACTTCCGAAAGGCCTGAGCACATCTCCATGAGAACCAGGGACTCCAGTGGGCCCTTAGCTACACTTCCCACGCTGAATATTTTCTGAAGCAGAAAACAACTGGATGATCGCAGGACCGTGCAATACTCCGACATGGCCAGACATCGGAACAAAGAGATCCACGTGTCAAGCCTTTGTGTGAACAGTGGAATGTGACTGCATAGCATACCTAAGTAATACATCTCATTGAATATGCATCCAAGTATGAACAGACGTCAAGGAGATACAATCCGAGCTTTCCACCTCTTCCGAGATCCCAGAACAACCGAGCCACAGGAAGTGCCCGCAGGGGCCATATATTAGCTAGGGATAACAGTCAATTATATCATACATGTATATTACGAGGAAAGGTACCCTAGCTTTTAATGCCACTGATCAGCGAAACAGCTAGTGGTGACTGATGGTAGCCCAAGGTCAGGTTGGGACAAGTCAGGATCACTACTTAGTTCTTTGATTGGTGTGGGCAGGAAGCAGTTCGAATTATTAGGGGATTAGGGAAATGGACAGGTGTATCGGTCCATATTCAAGGACATTTGGACAGACTTGCAGGTCATCGATAAGGAAACGGAAGCAGCAGTGTCAACATGATTTAGAAGGTGGCTGCATCAGACAGCCACAAACTAAGGTAGATGATTTGTATGTGAAACTAAGGTTGACAATACATCACTTGAGGACTACCAAGTTATGGAATATAAGAAAAGGGCAGGAATTTTCCAGAGTTCAGCCGCTGCCTAGGATGGCTGAAACAGCTGAGGTGGTTGTCAGTAATGGAAATATATATACCATGGGTGAAGGTATACTCATCATGTCATGTGTAACGTCGTGTAAATGGGTCAGAAATAAATGTCTAAAAAGTGCTGTAGTTATCAGATCAGAAAGGATTCAAGAGTCAATATTTGACAAACGCTCATTCCAGGGTTTCTGTGTCCTGAAGAGCATGGGAAAATATCGGAAAATGTTTGGAACAGATGGTTCTGTTATGAGTTTTTGGAACAGCGCCTCCGGTATTGGAAATGTGAGAACCAACAAGACTGGATCAGACGGGTATTCTAAGAATCCTTCGTGGGGAAAGACAACTGATGGAATCTATGAGAGGGGCGGGAATTTCACAGAGCTACAGAAAGGTAGCTACAGGTGAAATAAGCAAAAACGAATGCACCTCTGCTGTTGCCTAGATGTGTGGAAACGACTGTGTCTGTACGTAGCCCAAAGTATACATACTACAGGGCAAGATAGGTATACTCCCATGTCATCTGTCATGTTGGGGTAATGGACCATGAACAAGATTATGAAAGTGTGCTAATACTTTCTGTAAGTGGACGAAGTTGTTGTCCAAGCAAAAGGCATATACCTAGGCGGCAGCGGTGGCCCATCAGTAAATCAACACACATTTAAATTGAGCTTATGGTGTCTTATTCTGCTTATCTGATTACAAACCACATTCAACATCACTACTGACCATTAAAAAATACCAGTCTTCTAGAAGGTTTATCCATAATGCTTTCTAATTATAATAAAGGTCAATAACAATCATTGTTTTCAATTTTGTGCTGTGGTATGAACAATTTTAGACAAATAAGCCAAATTAAGATGCGTGGGATTTTACTTATTAGCAATGAGTGCAAAGTCGCTTCTGAGACACCGGGCTTGGGAGAACTGTCGTGCGATTCAGTACTCGGGCACACCAGAATCAGAACGACTCGGGAGATCACATTTGGATGGCCCAGTTGTTATCAACTTGAACCTTAGTTAGGTAAGAAGGTCATACGTGTAAAGAAAAAACCTTTGATGCTTATATAAGCACAATTGCCGATGGGGACATCGGCAGAATTTGTCATCAATCACAACAGTCGCAATAAAAGAACCAAGACCTTACGTGACGCTTTCATCCTCTGAGTCCACTGCTTGCTGTCTTGACACCCTCCACCATGACATTAACCAAAGCCATGGCCCGTGGCCTCCTCAGCGACCTCAATAAATTTCAAGCCAACGAAGGGAATAGGCTGAGCACTCTGGAAGCGATGTACGTCGGGGTGAGTTCAGCCACATCTCGAGTACCATTGGTGCCAACTCACCCCTTCTACAGATGCTCCAACACCAGATCCACAGCATGGTGACTTTCGCTGCAGATGACGCGGACATGATGCCATCATGGAAGGGAGCTCCTGCAGGAGCAGAAAGAGTGTCGGAATGGTTGCACGATTGGCTGAACAATGCCAAAGGAGATGGTACGTGCCAGTTGGGAGCACCTGATTCAGAGGATTCTGATGTGTTCATTACAACAGAACTAGCCCCCCGCAGCCCTGGCTATATCAGCACCACCCCAGCCGGCTCCTGTGCCGTCCCAGAAGAGATGAGGGTGCACACCCCCACTGCTACCTCAACCGGAAAGCGTCCCACCGGGGAACGGTCAAAACCCCGGGAGATGAAGCATCCGAAGCTGGGTGCAGAACGGTTAATTGCATGGCACCTGAAGAGGCTGGTTGGGTTGGTGGAGGGCCGGAGCGAGATCGCAGAAGCTGTAGAGCTTCTGCAGATCAGCATCGAGTGCGTCGATTGCTGGTTGGATGAGGACGTTATGGTATATCACGTTAAGCATTTACTGTCCCTTGTTCCGAACGACCACCAGATTTGTATGGAAGGAAAAATGATCCAGAAATGCATTGAGTGGAAATACATGTAAATTATGTAGTTCTTGTTTAATGTATGAATAATCTGGCCTGAATTGTATTGAGTGGATTTCCAACCCCAAGGTGACGGTGTAAGGCTCACCATGAAATTTCCAGAGTGAACAACTGTCTGAGTAGTATGTCATTAGGAGCTATGAATTACAGAATATGTTCAGTAAGGGTACATAGAAGCTGACATAAAAGCACATTTTTCCTGTACTTGCGAGCTTGGGAAGGGCAATCAAACGCTCCAGAGAGGGGTTCAGAACGGTTGTTCTGGAGCATCAAACAAAGAGAACAGGAGAGGCACTGCCACTTTGTCATGCAGGTGTTCGCCAGCAATGGCCGGCATGGTCATGAGTCGCGATGCATTGGACTGATGTGTTTGTTCTCTACAGCACCACCCATTCTTTTGCACCAGCGAAACAATCGTCACTCTATCGCCTTTGCTAGCCCTCTGGTATCACAGCCGAATCACTTCCACTTTCTGAATCATTGTGTAAGTGTCAGTTGTCTGCTCTTTCCTTGCAGGAGTTGATCAGTGCTTCTTCAGCTACCCTTCTTTGCCTCCTGCATACATTCCTCATTTGCTAAACCCACTCACGCAACTGCCTCTATGGCTCCAGGCGAACATCTTCTATTGGGAAGAACACGACAGCGGGCATCGCATATGGATGCTGGTGGGCTATGAAATGTATCAAGACATGTAGGGAAACTACCATGGGACACAACTCCAGTATGTCGCATTTTCTGACGAATGGGACATCTGCACGGATTTCGAGCCTGACACTCGCTCATCGGGGGATGAGTATGGGACTCTTTTGGATTCTCCCTACGTCTAGGGCGAGGGTTTTTTCTAGAAAAACAGTGTCACTGGTATGACTGCAGTATGCTATGAACTGTATATATTGACACTGGTGGCCTGGATGCCTGCTTGTGAGATGGTCCTGAGTTTGGTATTCTGACCATCCTGACTTCATACATCACAACTGAGTCCTGGATGCCCACATGTGCACAGGTCCTTGGGAATTCAAGATCTTACAACTTTCAGACATGTACTGGGGCATCCCGGACACCCACTTGTGCACTGGTCCTTGGGGTCCAAAATATTATACCATGATGTATTGACTTGGGCATCCTGGATGCCCACTAATACACTGGACCTTGGGGGTCTGGAAATTTCACACTTCATCTAGCCCCCCTCAAATGACTTAGCCTTTTAATTTTTGTCTTCTACATAATATTATTTTCTACTTACTACCTCCACTGGGTGTCCGCACATCCCCCTACATGAAGGGCTTTCTGTCTAGTGCATATATAATGATTTCAAGCCGTTGCACTTAATGAATGGATAGTTCAATCCATCTGATCTTGTTTTCAGGGCGTTCATTCATGCTTCCAGATAACTCAATGCAGTATAAAATACAGGTGCATTGATGACACCCATTCATAGTGGGGTAGAACAAGATGCTGACACCGTCCCGATCCTTCCGAGACCTTGGAATTGGGTGAAGCACCCAGGGCACGTCGCCACTTGAATCATTCCATATCTTTGTGACAGAATATAAGAAAGGAATGTAATTTCCCAGAGCTACAGTACATCAGATAAAGCTATAAGATAAGTTAAATGAAACTCACCTCGGCCGCTGCCTGTGATAGCGGAAATGACTGAGGTGTCAGTATGGAAAGTATACAATTGCTATGGGTGGAGGTATACTCACATTATGTTTTATGTAGTGTGGTGTAAACAGGTCCAAAAGAAACATCTAATACATGTATTGTAAGTGTCCGCCAGAAAAGTATTACAGAGTCCCAAGTTGGACGAGATTCCAGGGTTTCTGAGTCCTGAAGAGCCCGGGAAAAGATCAGAATATCTTTCGGAACTTGGGATTCTGGGTGGATGAGGGCCTTTCCGTGATCGGAAGTACTGGAATCCGAACTCGGGACTTGATGAGTGAATATAGTCACTTTTTTTGTTCTCTCGAAATACGAACTATGACTAACATGAAGTGCAAGAAATATCAACCACAATATAACATATAGTCTCAATGTTTCCTCTTCTTCAGCCGGCTGACCTGAAGCTCTAAATTTGTGATTCGGGTGATAAGACTGTGCCTCTCATTTTCGTGGGCATCCTGCTGAAGTTCCAGCTCCCTTACACGCTCACATATGGCAACCGCCAGATCCTGGGTTTCTAGATTCACATTGACCTGTGTAGCTGGCTGTTGTGGTGCAGCCCGCTTTCCTCGCCCAGGGCGAATCAATTTGTCTGACCAATGTTTCAGAAAAGAGATAAACACACAAAACAGAACGACTGGCCTGCAATTGCACATCAGATCTTCTGTGAGGCACACCTCATGCATGCACATTTATCATTCCAGGACCCAAAGCCGTTGGTACTCGGCCACACACAGGAAACACCATGCGATTTGCATGCATCACATTCTTCAGCTGTCAACTCAATGGCGGAACATGCCCTTTCTTTCCCCTTCCAACAGATGCGTATCATGATCAGGGAATGAGGCTTTTTATATGCCCTAGATTGCATGGCGACGTATGTGTTTTTCTTCTTTTTTGGCCGTTCAGCTCCTGGTTCTGGTTCTAGTGCTCGTCTCTTTCCCTTTCAGTCCAAGGCTGATGCAAGGATCCTGACCTCTTCAACATCAGGGTCATTGGGAGTGTGAATAGACATATTGTCACCATTATCTGTCACGAATGTTGGCATCCCCATCCCTGAAACAATTCCTCTGCATTTACCTTGTGTGAGGACATCAGAGGCCTTCCTGGGAGTTCTGATGTCCATTGCGGGCGGCCTGTCCGAGATGCCATCCGTTGCAGAAAGCAGGAATGCTGTTGTGTAAGGTCAGGATATTGAAATGTGTTCTATGATGGTTGGATCAATTTACTTTGTTCAATGGGTGGGTCTTCAGCTTCAGATACAGGACTGGGCTTGTCAGGAACTCTCAAAGTAACTAGATATTAGATTAGTTGGATTTGCAGCTTGATGTACGAAACAGGACACTTCCCAAGATCCTTGGTTGTGGGAGTGTCTCAAGGGGATGGGGCAATTCACAAATCTGAAATGATTGTTATGTACTCTGAAGAAGGGTGCAGACAAGATGCATTTACCTCACCTACCAGCTTATCGCAAACCCAGTCTTCCCAGGTTTCCTGTGGCTGAACGATGTGACGAATTGTTTCCAGGGCAACCTGGACGCACATAGCAGCAATCAGGATGCTTGAATCCATGTTGTAAGACGTGCTCGTGGGCATGGTAGGAATTCGAGTGAGAAACGGGAACGTGGGACGTGTTTGTTAGCCTGAACAGGTCATGAGCATTACATAACAGTGGGCATGTGTGTGGCGCAGTGCATGTACCCTGGTCATTCATAAGGCCGTGGTGGTTGAAAGGGCATGGAGGGTAGTAACGGTGTAGATATAGATTTCCTTATGATTCTGATATGATTTACTTCTGTGGACTAATATTTAAGAGTGTGATGCACAACCCAATCATGGGTTGGTACTTGTAAAGCCAAAGATTGTTGCACACCTTCACCACGCATTCTAACCTTATAGCTCAATTTGTGATCACTTCTGAAGGTATCCCCTAGTGGGAAAATCCCGCCCTCTCTTATGTTCTGTTACTTGTCAACAAGTACATCCTTTATTCATACACACTGTACTCTAAGGATTCCAGGAAATACATGAGCAGAGTATATTAATTTCGCGGGTGATCTGTGCATTGTTCAGAACCTGAGGGTTGATGCGACGAAGGTGGTAAATCAGTACATCCTGATGGAGTCCATCATAGAAAGCAGCAGTCGCGTGAAGCAGGAGATTGAGGGATTCTGTTAGTTCTGCTTCATCAGGAATCGTAGCATTTGCAGGAGCCAGCTCCTGCACATGCCACCAGTGATATTCTTGCACCTCGTTGTCCATCCTGGCGCTATCTTTCAGCAACTGGGCGGCTTCTGCAACCACGAGCTCTTTCCATATGCATTTCACCAGTGCCTTGAGGTGAAAATTGATGAGGATTTTGAGCCTCTTCTGGAATTCCTGGAATGAGATGGCTGGTTAGCATTTGAAATTGGCTAAATATGCGAAATGGGGTTACCTGCTCAGCAGAAACAGGAAGTGGTACCTCTGTGGCCAGAATGGCGGGAAGGGCAGGAATCAGTTCTGGAGCAGGAACTGGAAGGGCTTCCAGAACGGGAACCAGAGCTGGGATCGGTGCCAGTGCCGGGAAAGATACAGGTACTGGGAGAGGAGGGGCTGTCAGGAGTGGAGCAGGCACTTCTTCTGGGACCAGAACGACCTTGGAGGTGGGGAGAGGGACTGGAACAGGCTTGGTGGGAAGGGGGACTGCAGCTGCTGCCAGGACTGGAACCACAGGAGAGGTAGGAACCTCTTTTCGAATCTGGGCACTTTGCTGAGTGCCAGTCTCGGGAAGAGGAGCCGCATGAGATGCATGTCCAGCACCAGACGAGGATGCTGTGACTGGCCAACGTGGTGGTTCATCGCGGTCGTATTCGTTGTCCCAATTGTCGTCCTCTGACCGAGCATCTGGCTCGAAGTCGGTGCAGATGTCCCATTCATCTGTAAACACCTTGTAATGCAGTTGCCCCCCATGGTGATTACCCCACATGTCTTGATACCTATTGTAGCCAATGGCTGTGCAGATTCGGTGCCCACTATTATCGTCTTCTTCCCAGTAGAAGACATTTGCTCCCTTCTTTCCTGGAGCCCTGCGACACTTCGCGTGCTTGGCACACTGCTCTCGCCTCTCTTGCACACTGACTGTCTCTCAAGATTGTAGGCTTGCATTCCTTAGTTGATGGCGATCCATGAAGTTGCGCCAGCTTCCTCCACGAATTTGACCAGTCTGCCTATTGACTGGTGGAGCAGATGAAGTAGCAGCACCAGTGGGTTTGGCGAAGGAGTGCATGACGGATGGCAGGACAGGTAACTGAAGAAGACGAATCAATTCCTACAATGAAAGAGCAGAGAATTGACACTTACTATGCTGATTATAGATGTGGAAGGGAAGTTTCTGTCCAGAGAGCTGGAGAAGGCAA
>JBBPNW010001031.1:0-11476 GCA_038091115.1 Rubroboletus rhodosanguineus
CTCGCTTCGACCAACGCTTGTTCCGCAACCACTGCGGTCGTAGGAGCGTTGGGGGTCGAAGTGGAGTTGGAGAATAAAGGGGGGGTGGTGGGGTGCCAGGTGACGTGACAGAGGATGGTACGGACGGTGGCATAGAGCTGGAAGAGTCGGACCAGATAGACGAGGGTGTCGTTGGTGGAATAAAACAGAAGGGCTTGGAGGGCTTGCTGCACTTGCCCATTTTCAAGTAAGGAGATATAAAGAAGTTGTCGAGCATATAAGGGGAGGCGGGAAAGTCTAACTGTGAGAGGAGCGGACGAGGGGGGAAAAGACATGGGGGGTTGGGTTTCGACTTTAGAGGTTTGTCCTCTTTTTATACTCTCGAAGGATCGAGTCAGCATTCCCAAAGTTGCCCTCAGGTTCCCAAGTCCGTTCTGCGTCAGAGTATCCTTTCCAGTGTACCAAGTATTGCCTCCAGTTATTGGTTCCGCGATGATTGATGATTTTCTCGATTTCGTATTCCTCTTCCGTCCCTATTAGTTCCGGTGGAGGGCAGGGGAAGTTAGGTCCGTATTCAGCAGTTTCCTTATAAGGGGATAGGAGGGAAGCGTGGAAGACATTATGAATCTTCCACTGCTTTGGTAACTGAAGCCGAAAAGCGACCGAGGAAATTACTTCTGAGATAGTAAAGGGGCCAGTTCATCAGGGAGAGAATTTCCGGGGCGTTTGTAATTTGAGGTTTTTGGTTTCTAACCAAACTTGGTCTCCTTTCTTCCAGGGTCGAAAGCGGGAAGAGATCCTATCCTTCATCCATATTTGGGCGAGTTTATGCGCAGCTTTGGCTTCTTTTCGCACATCCTCAATATGGGAGAGCCGATTTTCAAGTGCAGGGAGAAAGGTCTTTCCTAAAGCAGGGTAGGATTGTGGTTCGTATCCCATGATTAGGGAGAAAGGGGTTTTTCCTGTTACCGAGTGTACGGCCGAGTTGTGGGCAAATTCGGCGGAAGGGAGAAAGTTCAACTATTGGTGGGGTTGTCCATTGCAGAATATGCGTAGGTAGGTTTCCAGTTCTTGGTTGTAGCATTCCGTTTCTCCATCGGACTGAGGATGGTAGGCGGAGGACAGGGAAATATTGTATTCCAAGAGACGAGTGAGTTCCCGGGCGAATGCAGAGGCGAACTGTGGTCCGTGGTCGGAGAGTAATCTGTTATGTAATCTGAATCTTTTGAAGACATTTTTGAAGAAAAGATCGGCTATTCTGGCCACATCCACCGTTTTTGAGCAAGGGGCGAGAATTACCCCCTTACTAAGGCCATGGTCGACCACGACCATGACAGAATCAAACCCATCGACTGGGGGAAGGTCGGTGATGAGATCGATGGAAATATTCTGGAAAGGGTGGGAGGACTCCATTGCGATGGGATGAAGGGGTGGCACGGTGGGGTGGGTCTGGACCTTATATGATTGGCAGGTGGCGCATCTGGCGACGTATTTGCGGATGTAGGAGGAAATGCCGAGCCACCAATAATCCTTGGCGAGGAGGGCAGTGGTCTGAAGGTGTCCTCCATGGCCGCCCTCAAGGGAGGAGTGGACGGATGAGACCAAATCCTTCCGGGCTTCCTCAGGGATATAGAGTCGTTCTCAGAAATAAAGACGTCCTTTGGAGAAGGACCAATCTTTAGGTGAGGACCAGCTGAATAGGGGTTCCTCATTTTCCATACACTGTAAGGCCGTGACTACCAAAGGGTCGGTGACAGAGGAATCTCGGATTTTATCCGAGAGTGCAAGGTTGATGACGCAGATGTGGTGGTCGAAAGCCGTGGAAGGGAGTAATTGCACCTCGGCATTGTCTTCCGAGGTATCGACGTTGTCTCGGCGAGAGAGTGCGCGTCTGCGGGTGCCATCTTGGTTCCGGGGAGGGTGATGTACTCCAGGTTGAAGTCCTGGAGGAATAATAACCATCTGGCCTGTCGACGAGACAGTTTGCGCGGTTCCTTGAAATACGTGAGGTTCTTGTGATCCGTGAGGACGGTCACAGGAAAGGCTGATCCTAGGAGATATTGTCTCCACTCTTCTAAGCCGCGAATGACGGCCAAGAGTTCCCAGTCAAAGATATTGTAATTTCGCTCGGCAGGTGCGAAAGTTTGGGATAGATATCCATAGGGTTTTAAATCTCCATTGCCATCGGGTTGCATAAGGACTCCTCCGGATGCGGTAAGGGAAGCGTCAGTCATAATGGTGAAGGGTTTTGCTGGGTCAGGGAACATGAGTACTGGTTTCGTGGTGAATGCCACTTGAAGTGCTCGGAAGGCGGATTGCTGGGGTCCTTCCCAAGTCCAGGGAACGGTGGATTTGGTAAGGTCTAACAGGGGTCTGGCGATGTCGGAGAAGGAGGGGATGAACCTGCGGTAGAAGTTGCAAAATCCTAGGAAGGAGCGGACGGCTTTAACATCCTCAGGGGTCTTCCATTCCTGGATAGCTTTGAGTTTAGCAGGGTCCATCTGTACTCCATCCTTGTTGACTACCATCCCCAGGTATTCCACTTCGTCGGCGGCAAAAGTGCATTTCTCCAATTTGAGATACATCTCATGTTCGTGGAAGCGTTGCAAAATTTTCCTTGTTCGTTCTTCGTGGAGTTTCGGATCACTAGAATGGATGAGGAGGTCGTCCATGTAAATGATTAACCATCCTTCTGCGATGTAATCTCCGAAGAGATTGTCCATAAATGCTTGGAAAGTTGCCGGAGAGTTACACATGCCGAAGAACATTACAGCTGGTTCGAATAATCCAAATGGGGTAAGAAACGCTGCCTTCCATCGGTCCTCGGGCTTGATTAGGATGTTGTTATATCCCCATTGGACGTCGAATTTGGTAAAGATCGACGATCCTTTTAATTTGTTGATGAGGTCGGAGATTAAAGGGAGGAGGTAAGCGTTTTTGATGGTATGTTGGTTGAGGTACCAATAGTCTTGGCAGGGTCTTAATTTCCCATCTTTCTTTTGAATAAAGAAGAAAGGGGAAGCTTGGGGGGATTTCGACAGGTAAATCTTTCCCGATTTGAGATGTTCTTCGACGAACTCTTTACAGGCTTCTTTCTCCGTAGGATTAAGAGGGTAGGCCTTTGCTCTCCTAGGGACGAAGGAATCTTTTAGGTCAATCACATGATCATACGGACAAGAGGGGGGAAGTTTAGTCATGTCTTTCTTGTCAAAGACGTTGGCGAAGTCAGAATATTTGGAGGGGAGGGTTTTGGCTGTCCCGGCATTTTGCTGGGTGATGACGGTAGAGAGGGTGGTTCGCCGGAGGGCAAACTCGGGGAATTCCCCAGTTGCTTGCCAAAACCGTCCTCGTTGTTCGTGTGTCCAGGTTCGGAACTGCTCCCCCAGTTCTCTCTCAATATGTTGTTCTTCGTTGTGTCTGAGAAATCGGAGAAGATATCGTTGGTCCATTACGGAATGGAGAACCCCGGATGTAGGTTTCCATTTGCTGGGGACGATGGTAACTTTGCCAGACTTCCAGTTGATTTCTGGGTTGACAGATCTGAGCCATGGGAGGCCTAGAATTATCTCGTCCTTTCCTAGGTTCAGGATATACAAATCCCGTTGTTCTCGTAGTCCTCCGTAATCAAGGACTAGATTGGTCTTGTACTTGATGATTCCTGTGGTGTTAGGAGTTCCATCTACATTCCATGCCGGTATGGGATCTTCTAATTTGATCATTGGAAGTCCTAATCTCCAGGCGGTGGCTCTGTTTATAAAACAGCTGGTTGCTCCACTGTCAATTAAACCTTTAGTTCCAACGATTTTGCCATTCCTGTGCCAGATCGAAAGTGGAATTCGAATAGAATTACTTTGCGATCCGGAAATAAATACAGGAGCAATTGTAAACGAGGTAGGGGGAAACATTGGTGTATCCCTGCCTTTCAAAAACCTGAATCAGATTGGGAACGGCGCACCTTGGCCCGTTCTTCGGTTCTTGTCTTGGCATCAAGAACATTAATTAATTCTTAATCTTCATTATTTCCCCAATCTCTAGCAGAGGTAGGGTCGTCCCTGTTGATCTGTTCGCCTGTTTCATCATAGTTTGGGTTGAACGCCGCTTTGAGCACATGCAGGGTAGCGTCGCAATTAGATTTATTTTCTAGGTCTTTCAAGTATCGGTCGAGGTCGTCTCAGAGGGGGGTCTGAGGAACGGTGATGGCCCTTGCCTTTTGAGGATAGGATTTCTGAGGTTTCCTGGCAGGATACCCCAAGTGTTTCCTTGTGCTACATCTGGTTTTCTCTCATAAGGCGGGCCTGTTCTTCAGGGTTGATGGTTAGACGATCGATGTCCATAGTGTTAGGGTCTCTCCTTCCTCCTCCTCCTCCGTAGTTCATCCTTCCTCCTCCGAAGATGGAACGAAGTCGATTTTGTCCTCCTTCGATGGTTGAAGTTGCTTTATATAACTCATCCATAGTGGTGATACTGGAGAGTCATCCCGAGTCTACCAGCAGGTGGGTGAGTTTCAGTTTCAACCCTCGGAGGAACCATTCGGACAAGGCTTTGAAGTCCATGATTCCGGAGCGAGTGGAATAGAGGATGAAGTCGGACAAATAGGTCTTGAACCCTTCAGGGTTCCTGATGTCTTGTTGGAGATTGGTGAGGTCGATGCGTGCTTGGACGGCAGCATCGTAAGGGGAGAAGGTGGTGTCGAAGGAAGTTTCAATAACTGGGAAGGTTTTCTCAGTAGTGGGGATAGTGGTGTCGACCAGTTTGGTCAACCATCCTTCAGCAAAGGCCTTCCCTCAGCCTTTGGTCATCTTGTTCAAAAAGATGAGGGTCTTCGCCCTGTCGGTGTACACGTCTTCGTGTAAGGAAAAATATCCTTTCATTGCCTTGCTCCATCTGGATGCATCAGTAGGTTCTCCAGAGAAATCATCTGGAAGGGCAGCCTTAATTTCCTTGCCCATGTCTTCGTCGTCACTTTCAGAACTTGTGTCCAAATCTGGTCCGTGGATAGGGTAATCCGGGTCTGGGTCAGGGGGGTTGGGCGGTTGGTCGGGAAGAGTTTGGAAAAATTCCTCGTGGTCTTCCAGGGGTTGTTCAATAGTGGGGATAGGATCGGCCAATAGGGTCCCGGCACGAACATGGTGACCACTTGAGGAAGTTTGGCTGACGCTGGAAGGGGTAGCCCGGCGAGGTGGTGGTGGGAGGTGTGGGGGAGGGGGACGAGAAGTACTTCCTGAGGCTATCCTTCGTGGTTGCTCTGGCACAGCGGAGAAGTGCGATTGGGTTGGGGAGTGGGGAGGAAGTACGGACTCCTCGTCTTTGGGGAAAGAGGTGACCCGGTAACTGGA
Source organism: Rubroboletus rhodosanguineus (assembly GCA_038091115.1). NCBI lineage: Eukaryota > Fungi > Basidiomycota > Agaricomycetes > Boletales > Boletaceae > Rubroboletus > Rubroboletus rhodosanguineus. The sequence goes on from JBBPNW010001031.1 coordinate 5,316, forward strand.
GAGGTTTATTCTCCTCGTGGTGACGATATACTACACCCTCTGGTGTAGGCCTGTAAGGTATGGCGACACTGTTAAATAACAGTCATCTAGATAAACCTTAATCTTTTGTTATGCAGGTGTGTCAACAAAAGCCCTATGTCGGTTGACTACGCGCTAGGCACTCAACGAATCCTAGGAAGTCTTGACTACACACCTGGCACTCAACGAGTCCAGGGAAGTCTTCGTATTATCTCCTTGTCCAGGAGAGAGAGAGGCGACGGTGTATCCAGGTAAGGGATCGCGGGAGAAGCGAGCAGGAGAAGTAGAAGTCGGGAGTAGAACGTTTCCGACAGCGAGCTTCGATCAACACAGATTGGCGTAGATTAAGGTTAAGGAAAAGAAGTACATGGGGAACTCCGCCTTAAATACTATCTGACAGATCTAGGGCCGGCGGGTTCTTAAATAGGAAACTACATAGGTGACTCGAGATATTCCCTATAAGGTGAATGATAGAAAAGGATACGAGTCCTGAATAAGAGATCAGGACTTAAGAGGAAAGGGTCTGAGATTAATAGATAGCAAAGGGAAAGAACCCGAGATTAATCTCGGGAACGGTTAAGAAAATGTATGAGATTAAATATGTCCGAAATGGAAAGGGTCCGGGGAGGCAGTGGGGTCGGTGAATAACTCCGTCTCCAATAGTTCTGCCCAAGCTATGTCTGGCACAGCCAGGTTGAGTCTTATCCCAGCGAAAGGGGTCTGTCCAGAATGGGAGGGATAAGCAGTGTCCGATAGAGCGGGAGGGGAATCGTTAAGGGAAAACGATAGGGGGTCCACCACATTTGTAACACAGCTTGGTCTGTGTGCATTATGGCATACTATATAAACCCCAAGGAACTACTGAATGTCCCCCAGTTTAGTTCTCTTGGCTCTTCCCCTATAGACAAAGTCCCTTCTATAAGTCCCTCTTCCCAAGTTCAAATGATAGCCTAGGAGCTTATCTTTAAAAGGTCTTTAAGGTTGCTTCAAGTCTTGGCATATCCCAACAACTATTGCCAATTCTGTTTAGAAATGGATGCATCAAATTATGCAACTGAAGCAGTGCTTTCACTATTTAAAGATGAGAAGTGGCACCCTGTCGCTTTCTCTTCACACTCAATGTCACCAAAAGAATGCAATTATCCAATTGCTGACAAAGAGATGTTATCTATTATCTGCACTTTGGAAATATGGCACCACTATCTAGAAGGAGCAAAGTTCCAATTTGAAATATGGAATGATCATACCAACTTTCAGTATTTTATAAAGTCACAAGATCTGAATCAACACCAAGCATGTTTGTATCAGTGGTTGATATGCTTTAATTATGTGTTTGTCTACGTGGCAGGCACCACTAATGTAAAAGCTGATGCACTGAGTCGTTAAGAAGACCACACCCAAGGGATCAAAGATGATAACATCACAAAAATAGTAAAACTGCAAGATTACAATAGATGATAATATTTTCTGTTATCACATGTGATGGACTGATTCGGTGTAGGGAACTAATACTCCCTAGGTTTGTAGGGGTGGATTTCCCCAATTCTCACTACCTTGTTGCTTGTCCCCTATCCTACTTACCTTAGCATTATTGTTTGGGTCTATTATTTTCTTTCCTTAGTCACTATATAGTTTGTATTCCAATCAGGAATAACAGTTTAGCTTTTACCACTGAGCAGCTCACTTCATCGTTGTTGTCTTTTTCTCTAGCCGCCGTTGGCCTTTGTCGTTCCTTTTCCTTTCCTCATCGCTCTACCATATCCAGACTTGCCAGATTAGTCAGTGTCGCCGTGCATCGTCGCACAACCCTTCCAACATTGCTGTAATACACAACCCCCTGGGTCGAGGAAACTCACACCCATCTTCTTTCTTTAGTTTTTCTTCTTTGAAAACCTTTTGTTTCTTACAACTGGAGCCCACCGCGAGGGGGTTGGTTTTTTTTACAGTGTTTTCAGGGAGAACGTCAGCTTTTGCCACAGCGCCGTGCTTAGTCGTCAACCTTCGCCAGTGCATGAATTAAAACACAACTCCTTCAGAATCTGAAAACCTCGCCATTCGTTCAAGAAAACTTCCAATCCTTCGCCGAGAAAATCATTAGCAAATTCGTAACCCGGACCTTCGGTTTTCAACATCACCACTCAGAAATCGCCACCATTTTTGCCACCGACTATGCCTCACCCAGCTTATTTTCACCAGCTGCCACTATGAACTTCCAACAATGCACCATGATTTGATGGGATGGACCCCACTCAATTACCTTCGTACCTCAAAGCCATCGACAACTTGACGACACATATTGGACTCTCAGACACGGAGAAAATTGACGTCGCCATATGGTTTGTAAGCACCGATAAAGCCAACCTTTGGAAAACCGCACAGTAAGCACCGGAATCAAGCTCAGATTGGCCAGCATTTGTTGCTGTGGCCCAGCACTGATATCAGGGATTCGTTACTGACTACCAACCTTACATTCCAGATTCAGTCGAAACTACGGAAATCATCTCGGACGCCGTCACCTCAGCAGCCATGCACCACCCTTCGCCACTTGACATTCCAGATTCCTTCAATCCCTCAGCAATCACTTCGGACGCTGTCGCCCTGTCACCTGCGTTTTCGTCACCACACGCACCCTGGTCACCTTCGCTGCTCTTGTTCTCTTTGAATCTGCCTCCCCTCGCTTTGTCATCTGGTCAACCACCTTCGAATCCGCTGCAGCCTTGCTCCCACCGCCCTCACCTCATTTCCATGCTACTTCCATTGGCGACTAATCGGTTCTCGTCAGGACCGCGCACCTCCGTATCTGACCCTGCCATCTCACCGCCGCTCCTTGCCAATCCGCACCCACTCACTTCGCTAGCTGGCCAACCACCTTCAAATCCACCCTCACTCACGTCGTCATACGGTCAATCGCTTTTGAGTCCACCTTCATCCCAGCCACATCCACTGCCGTTCGACATTCTGGAAGACCCAGACCCCTCCAACTCGTTTCTATCCGACACCATCGCTTCGCCGCCTGCATTTTCATCACTGTGCTCACCTCAGCCACTTTTGCCACTCTTGTCAGATCTGCTCCCACTCGTGTCATTACCCAGTCAACCATCGCCTTCGAGTCCATCTCCATTCCAGCCATATCTGCCACCATTTGACGTTCCGGAAGACCTGGACCCCTCCAAGTCATTCCCACCCGATGCTGTCACCCCAGCATCCACTTTGCCACCGCCAGTCAAATCTCAGCCACATTCACCGCTCTCGTTCTTCTCGCGCCCATCACCACCCACTTCGCTACCATCAGTCGAGCCTCGGCCACCTTCGCTGCTCTTGTCCTCTTCGAATCCACACCCACCTGCATCATTATCTGGTCAACTGTCTTTGAATCCACCACGTCCTTGCCCTCGCCGCATTCCTGCGCCACTTCTGTCAACGACTAATTGGTCCTCGCCAGGATCATGCACCTCTGTATCCGACCCTGCCATCTCACCTTTGCTCGTTTCGCCATTCCTTGGACTACTACATACCTCCTCATCATTTTTCACCTCATGTTCTTTTTCCATTCGAGCACTGACCTCTTCGCTCTGCCTGCCCTCCCAGTGTGTTTTTTCTATTACTAAGCAATTCCTGTTCAATCCAGGAATCTGCTTGCTCATTTCCTTTCATCATCTTTCATGCACCGTCTGACCCTCTTCCCCACAGCTTCGTTTTGATGACCAGGAGGTCATCATTCAAAGTACCCCTCAGAGGAGAGGAGCCCAGTATGGACTCTCTTGGTTTGACATTTTTTTGCATTTCCTCTCATTTTCACTACAATTTCCATTCGTGCAACTGACCCTTTATAGCATTTTCGACCTTCTTTCGTGCTCGTAACCATCTGTTCACTATCTGAAGAACGCTACATACGATACAATCGATCCATTTCATCCTGGGTTTCGTCCAGTGACTCCATTCCACCCCGGGTTTCATCTGGCGCGCGCATCGCTTATTCATCAAACAATAAATCGTCACAAGAAGAAAAAGAAACAAAGTCATATAGTTCATCATTCCTTCGTATTTCTAATTGTCGCTTGTTTTCATCATTTCAAGCCAGACTCTCGTGTCCTCTACTCACCCTAGTTAGACTTCTGATCTTCAAACGCACACTAGGACACGGCGCTCGTTATCCGTCCAATTTCCAAATCCGGTTATTCCTACACCACATCGTTTCAGATCCGATGAAGGTATAGACGAGAAAGATGCACAAAGAAAACAAGTTGAGTCGGACACTCGCAATCGGTTTTGCTTCATCTCGTTTCGTTTCATTTTGTTTCGCAGTTTCATTTCATTTCATACTTACAAATTTCCCTTCTTACACTGTCACTTTTCATATTCAGACTTGCGCTACAGACAGCATGCACGAACTGTGCGAGTTCGCATCTGGTTTGGATTAGACGACATCGCACGCAAACAAATGCACACATCGCCGTCGCTGTCGCCATTGCCATCCCATTCCAAATCTGGCCATTTCAGCACGCGCATCGCTATCGTTACACTCGGATTTCACCAGCCAACAAATTCGGATTCGAAGACATCGCACGCAAATGAATGCGCGCATCGCCAGATTCAGACAAGAACGGATGCTGACACATTACCGTGACGACGCGCACACCTCTCCAATCGCCTTTACCGTGACGAAACAACGCGCTGCCTTTCCCTTTCTGTTCCATTATCCACCACCACCATATCGTCGCTGTCTCAAACACGTTTCGTTCGCTCAGTATTGCCATCGCCGTCGCCATTGCGCATCCTGTCCAAATCCGGCTGTTTCCGCACGCACCGTTTCGATCCGACACAGGTATAGACGCAAAAAGATGACCAATGAAGAAAAGTTGAGTCGGACACTCACAATCGTTCTGTTTCATTTGATTATCTCTTTTCTTATTCCCCTTCTTACACTTTTGTCTTTCATACTTAGGCTTGCGCACGGACAGCACAGATTGATCATTGACACATCGGATTTGGATCAGACAAGATTGGATGTGCACGGATATGCACGGACGCTTTACCGCAACGACTGGAAGTGCTGTCCTTCCCACCATCATCGTCTCCCTTCCCATTCCACTATCCATCACCATCACATCATCATCGTCTCGCCCTCGCTACCGTTCACCTGGTGTCGCTACTGTCAGCGCGCCGTTCATTCCAATTCCAAATCCAGCCATTTTCGCGTGCATTGTTTTGATCCGATGAGGAAATAGATGAGAAAGACGAACAAAGAAGAAAAGCCGAGTCAGACACTCGCAACTGCTTTGTTTTATTTGAATTTCCATTCTTTTCTCATTCTCATTCTTACACTTTCATTTTTCATACTTAGACTCGCCCATGGACAGTGCAGACAGATCGTTGGGACACTTTGAATCTGGATTGGATGCAGATGGACGAGTGCAGCTACCTCACGGTAATGAAAGGACGAACATGCTTCCATACCCATTCCATTATCCATCATCACCCCATCGTCACAGTCTTGCCTTTGCAAATCACTGGACTCAGACTTGTATCGCTATCGATTGGATTGGATCAGGCATGTACAGACATGTGCAGCCACTTGACCGTGACGATGCAATGTGCTGCCTTTCCCTCATCTCACCACTGCCACCACCGTTTCGTCACCGTCTTGCTGCTTTGCCATTGCTAATCCGAATTCAACTACAGCAGAACTGCATGCATGCTCCTCCCATTTCCTTCCGTCATAGCCCTAGCATCACCACTGTCGCCTTCCCCATCCTGTCGATTGCATGGACGCGTGCGGATATGCACCATATTCGGATCAGATACGTCGGATGCACTCAGATACACAGTGGATTGGAGCGGATTGCACTGGATACGATCCGGACTCATTTGAGTGGATTCCTGCCCTACCTACCATCATTACCATCCTTATCCTGCTCACCACCGCTATTCCGTTAGTCGATCGATCCCACTGTGAGCTGCTGTACCTGATTGTCGGTCTGACTGAGGACAGTCAGCATTCAAAGTCCCCCTCAGATGTAGGGAACTAATATTCCCTAGGTTCGTAGGGGTGGATTTCCCCAATTCTCACTACCTTGTTGCTTGTCCCCTATCCTACTTACCTTAGCATTATTGTTTGGGTCTATTATTTTCTTTCCTTAGTC
>JBBPNW010001032.1:0-11464 GCA_038091115.1 Rubroboletus rhodosanguineus
ATTTGCCAGAGATGTTCAATGGGATTAAGGTCTGGAGATTGTGCTGGCCAATCAAGGACCTTGATCCCATGAGATTCCAGCCACTCCTTGGCTCTTTTGGAGGTATGCTTGGGGTCATTATCTTGTTGAAAGATAATGTTCTCCTCAGGAATGCCAGAACTTTCCATAGTAGGAAGCAGATTATCCTCCAAAATGGAGACATACTGCTCAGCATTCATCCTCCCTTCCACCTCTGCAAGGATTCCTGTAACAAAGTGACAATTTCTCTTGTCCTATCCTAATCTCAAGCCCACACTTGCAAAGTGGTGAGGTAAAGGGAAAAGCCTCGACTCGGATTTCTATCGGATTAAAAACGGACTATCATCAAAGGAGATATACTTTTCTCTGCATTATTTTCATCACTTGGGCCACGTCTTCCATAGTGGACTCCAACGTTCGATCTGAAAATAAAAACTCTTGTCGGCTTTGCTGACCGATGACCATGGACTCTAATCTCGGGCCAACTTCGGCATATGAAACTGACTAACTCTGGGATGCGGCACACGCTCATGCCGACCCATCATCGTGGGAGTAAGGGGGGGAAGTACCGTACGCTGTCGTCCTGCGGATTCTGCTCGCGAGGATTTATAATCTTCAGCTGCTGCCTGGGCTAGTGAAACAATATCTTTAAAACCCATAAAACCCCTATCGTAACCTTCGTGGACTCTTTCACCTTTTTCCGTTATCTTATCTTATCTCACCCTTTACCAAGTCTAGACTGCTCTAGACTATGACATCATACCTACGTCATTGATTACTCACCAATGACATCATTCCCTTAACCCTTGTAGAATGTTCCACAACGTTCTCTCGGGTTCTATTACTTAGTCAGCGACTCTTGTAGTTAGTATATAAGTAGGGACTTCTTGTAATTAGTCCCCATCTTCGGAATTTTGAGTCTTTCACCCAAAACCTCATCTTGAGTGTCTTTGGTTGTAACATAATTCCGAAGATATCCTCTTGAGCACGACAGGACACTTAGTCGCTGTTCTGCTCATCCCCCTCTCCTCCATTCCTCCCCTCAGCACACGGCGTGGAGCTCTTCGCCTCCATCGTGCCTCAAGGTTTCTCGTCCTCCCGACACACTCCCGACTCCGACCTCGCCCTCTTCGATTTGCCTGCCATCGAGCTCTTCGCTCCGGCTGTAACTGTTCCTACCCCTTCTCTTTCTGTCTTCTTACTCTCCCCTCGTGAGGGATACCCCTTTCTTCCCTTCAGCACTTTATACGCGGACCTCAGCGTTAAGAGGAATCTCTCCTCAGAGATTAAATTGAGGGCGGACTAGCACTGCACCCACGCTATTCATACGCTCGTCCGGCGTTCTAAATAAGGATAACGTTGCTATCGCCCATAGTGCACTAGGGCCGGTTCTGGGGTGACGTTGACCCCAGCGTAGAGGGATATACGATACATATCGTCCCACCGTTCGCGTGATCACGGTTCATTGTCACGTGGGTTAAAAGCCCTTGTCCGATAGCAACCTCCTCCCGGTGTGGTTGCGTGGACCTATAGTCAACTCTATCCTCGTCCAGGAATAAAGGACATCCCCCCAACAGGGATTCAAGGCTGACGAAGAAGCCGTAGATCCCCCCTTCCCACGTTCAGTGCGAGACTTGGAAGTCATCTGGTGACGAGGACCAAGGAGGCTCACACAAAGCGTTCTCCCCCTCTTTCCATCATTCCCTTAAACGGTACCTGGAGACGCTTCTTCAGGCGCCTCCTCCTTATCACTCCACCAAGAGCTCGAAGAATCCGCGATTCTTTAGAGCTATATAATCCCCCTTCCACAACTACCTCTGATTACTTCGCTGACGATAAGTCCGTCAACGATCCGCTCCCCCCTCCGTCCTCGCCGCCCCGCAGAAATGGCACGAGGATCCTCAGAAGAAGACGTGGAAGAACAAATCTCCACGCGGATGTCGAGGCTTGGGCTCGCCAGAGAGTCCCAAGTCCCCAACCCCTCCTTCTCCGATGAGTACCAGGAATGGTACGAAAAGTTTCTCATCGACCCGGCTACGGCTGGAGTTCCCCCTGCGCCTCGTGCAGAGGCTAGACCTGCACCCGCAATCACAACGGCCTTGTTCCGGCCACCCCCCGCTCGACTGGGAAAGTTGATCACCGCCAAGCCCGAAGCGTACGAGGGCAATAAGGAAAAATTTAACCCATGGATCCGTGGGGTCCTAAACTACCTCGCTGGGTTCGAGGAAGAGCCTGCCGAAAGGCAGAAGATTTTAATAACGCTCTCGTACATGAGAGGCAAGAATCCCGCCAGTCGCTTCGCCGACCTCTTCTTCGCTCGTGGAACTTACAATTCCATGACCTTCGAGAGCTTCGTGGAGGAGCTCACTAAAACATTCCTCCCTGCCAGCTTCCAAAGGAATGCCGAAAAGGCGCTCTTCTCCATGTGCCAATACCCAAAGGAGACCATAGAGGACTTCTTCGTTTGCCTACATCAGTTGGTGATCGAAGCTGAGTTCGACGACCACCCCACGTCAGCTCAGAAGGTTCTCATCAATGTGGTGAGATAGGGTATCCGAAGCGAGGTGGTGGAATTCGTCGAAAGGCAAAACTCCTGCCTCATCAAATCAACCTCTTTGGATCGGTGGGAGTCTGCTCTCATTGATGCTGAGGAGGTCCTCTCCGAAATCGCCGACCGAAAGCGCGGCCAATCTGCTTTCCCAACACCACAGCAGTGGCAACCAAGGGCTACGACCGGGTCTGGCCAACCCAACCAAGGTTCGAGTGGCACGCCTGCCGCAGCCGCTCCAAGTGTCCACCCCAACCAAGTTGGGACATTCGGTGGTCAGGGGGCCCCGATGGACATTGGCAAGGCATGGGCAGAGGGGCTCTGCTTCAAATGCGGGAAGAAGTGGCCCTGTCCCGAACACTTCAAACCTCTGAAGCGCATGCGCTTCATGGAGTATAAAAACACAAAGATCTTTTACCAAGATGATGCGGAGCTCGCCACCAGCATGAAGGTGGTCGATGTAAATGACCAGGGTTTTGGAAGCGGAGAGCAGTAGACAGCCGGTCTGACTCTCCTTCGAACAATTTGTCTAGTGTACAATGTATCGCCTCGGTAAATAAATATAACGCTTTGAACACTGACGAAACGGCTGAACTCGCTGAGGACAAGTCTAAAGTTCCTCTTGTAAGAATATTAAAGTGTGAGACCGAAATGACTAAGCTTAAGGTCAAGCGCGAAGATAAAACAATTCCCCTCCCTGTGCGAGGATCTCCGGGCGCGGCCGGATTTGATCTGTACGCCGCTGAGGATGTAACCGTGCCAGCAAAGGGCCAGGCCCTCATAAGTACGAAAATATCAATGAAAATCCCGAAGGGACATTATGGCCGTATTGCACCAAGAAGTGGGCTTGCGGTCAAGAAACAAATCACCACCGGAGCTGGAGTCATCGACTCAGACTATTGAGGTGAAGTAAAGATCCTATTGGTTAACCAAGCTGATAAGGAATTTAAGGTTGAGCGAAAAGATAAAGTAGCTCAACTGATACTAGAAAAGATCTCGACCCCTGAAGTGGAAGAAGTCAAGGATCTCGATACGACAGCTCGTGGAGCTGGTGGTTTTGGGAGCATGGATGTAAAGACCCGCTCTCATAAAACAAAATCATGGGGTAACATCCTAGATCCCTGGTCCATTCGATGGATCAGACAACAAATAAATAGCCCCGATGAGAAACGGGCAATAAACCATCTGAAGTCGTTCGTCCACGACTCTCGGATCAAAGAGATCACGTCGGACCTAATAAACAACATTAAAAACATGACTGATGATGCGGCATGGTGGGTCATCAAGGACCTCCAAGGAAAACCACGATTCGTCAATGCTTCCACACGATGAACGAAACACAATTCCCTGGAAGTTCCAGTAACGGTGACTGGAAATGAAGGGTCCAAACACCAGGTCAAAGCCCTTATTGACTCTGGATTCATGGGTTCCTCCATAAACGCATCATTCGTTGAAAAACACAACCTCCATAAACACGCACTCCCCCGAGGAATCTCGGTGTACAACGCCGATGGTTCACTCAACTCGGCTGGACAGATCAAGGAGTTCGTGATTGTCCAACTCGACATTCTCGATCATAAGGAGGAGATCGCCCTCGCAGTCACAAAATTGACCACAAATGACATTTTCCTGGGTCATAATTGGCTGAAAATCCACAATCCCAATATCAACTGGGAGACGGGGCGACTCAGCTTCAGGTGCAACAATGATCACGTACCTGATCTCATCGAGACGGAGGAGGACCTTGAAGAGGAGGTGACCAATGAGTATGTCAGATACGGCGAAGGCGAACGCCTTTTTATCATCAACACCGACTCATATTTCCACAGTCGAAACATGTCTACAGATGTAGCTGCTGCCGAATTTGCACAAAAGAAAAAGAAAACCTTCGAGGAAGCAGCTCCAGAGTACATTCACGATTACGCGGATGTATTCGCCAAAGAGAACTTCGACGAACTTCCACCAAGACGACCATGGGACCACACAATCGAACTCCTTCCAGGAGATCACACTGTGGATTGTAAGACACACCCTCTCGGTCCTGGAGAACAAGAAGAACTCGACAAATTCCTCGAGGAGAACCTAAAAACAGGATGAATCCGTCCGTCAAAATCCCCATTTGCCTCAGCTTTCTTCTTCATCAAAAAGAAAAACAGCTGCCTATGACCGGTCCAAGATTACCGGAAGTTAAACGCCGTCACCGTATGCAATAGATATCCCCTCCCCTTAATTAATGAACTTGTCGACAAACTCAAATCGGCCAAGTTCTACACCAAAATGGACGTATGATGGGGATACAACAACGTACGGATGAAGGAAGGCGACGAGTGGAAAGGCGCGTTTAGGACCAATCGAGGCCTATTCGAACCCTTAGTAATGTTCTTCGGACTTACAAATTCTCCCGCGACGTTTCAGACAATGATGAACTCGCTGTTCAAAGATCTCATCAATCGTGGAGTAGTCGTAGTCTATATAGACGACATCATGATCTTCACAAAGACGATCGAAGAACATAGAAAGGTGGTTCACGAGGTATTACAAATCCTACGTGAAAACAAACTCTATTTACGTCACGATAAATGCGACTTCGAGACCAAAGAAACAGAGTTTCTCAGAGTAATCGTATCACAGAACCGTGTGAAAATGGAACCCGGAAAGATAAAGGCCATAAAGGAGTGGGCCGTACCCACCAACAAGAAACAACTCCACGGTTTCCTCAGGTTCATAAACTTCTACCGACGCTTCGTTAACAATCACGCCAAAATAGCGAAGCCCCTGAATGCCCTCATGTCGGTAAACCATGACTTTGAATGGAGCAAGGAATGCCAGGAAGCTTTTGAGAAACTAAAAGATGCCATCACTAGTGCTCCCACATTAGCCATGCCAAAAGACGATGATCAGTTCCGCATCGAAACAGATGGATCTGGTGTCGGCATGGGCGCAATCCTTTCTCAGAAGCAGGACGGCGAATGGCACCCCGTTGCCTACATATCTCGAGCGTTAAGTGACACGGAAAGGAACTACCACGCGGCCGATCAGGAACTTGCCGCCATCATGTATGCACTCAAAGAGTGGCGCCAATACCTACTAGGCGAAACAACCTTTCCTAATCCTAACCGATCACAAAAATCTCGAGTTCTTTAGAAAACCCCAAGATCTGACATGTCAACAAGCATGGTGGCAGTTAGTCCTATCGGAATACCATTTCCACATCAAGCATCACCCAGGGAAAAGCAACCCAGCGGATCCCCTGTCGCGGATGCCCGAGTATGAAAAGGGGGTAGACGTGGACAACAAGCAAAAGATCCTCCTACCCGATGCACTTTTCACACCGTGCCAGGAAAATTGTCAGATCCACCTCTGCGCATCCTCTCGCCTCAATATAGAAGGGGTGATCCAAGAAGCGCAAAATAAGCGAGAACCCTTCGCGATCGACGGACTTAAGAACCCGTCATCCCATTGGACCCTGAAGGAAGGATTAGTATACTGGAAGGACATCCTATATGTCCCATACGACCAGTCCCTACGAGAAAGAATCCTTCAGGAAAATCACGACCACCCTCTCGCTGGTCACCCAGGCACGAGACGCACTCTCGATCTCATTTGCACCAAGTATTTCTGGCCCACAATGCGAAAAGACATCGAGTCGTACGTACGCGGCTGCGACGCGTGCCAAAGGACAAAACCGACAACAAACCCAAAGAAAATGCTGTTGAACCCGAACGAGATCCCAAGTACCCCCTGGGAAATCATCTCAGTCTATATAATCGGCCCTCTACCACAATCAGAAGGGAAAACGGCTATATTAGTTGTCGTCGATCGGTTTTCAAAAATGATTCACGTATTCCCCGTGTCTCATACCATCTCCGCCTTGGGAGTCACCAAAATATTCCGCGACCATGTATTCAAACTCCATGGCACTCCCAAGAAGGTCATTTCAGACCGCGGTCCTCAGTTCATATACAAGTTCATCAAAGACTTGTATGCTCTTCTGAAGATCGAAGGAAACCCGTCCACCGCCTACCACCCTCAAACGGATGGACAAACAGAACGGATAAACAGGGAAATCGAACAATACCTACGGATCTACATCAACCAACGACAGACCGATTGGGCAGAATGGCTCGCACTAGCCGAGTTCGCTCACAACCAGAACACCACCTCGGCAACTGGTTATTTCCCGTTCATCCTAAACTACAGGCAGCAACCCCGAATCGGCTCCGAGAAAATTGAAGTCCGAAACGAGGAAGCATCACGCTTCATAGAAAAGATGAAGCTCCACCAGGGCAAGGCACATGAAGCCTTGAAGCTCGCGGTGGAGCAAATGAAAAAGCAATACGACAAAAAGGCTAGACCTAGCCAAGAGTTTAAGCCCAGCGATCTGGTGCTCCTAGACAGCACCAATCTCCGCACAGACCGACCAACAAAGAAGTTTGATGACAAACGTCACGGACCCTTTAAAGTCGTCAAAAAGGTCTCCCCAATGTCGTATCAATTGGAACTCGGACAAGGAATGAAGGGCGTACACCCGACATTCAACGAATCACTCCTCACACCTTATCGCCAACCCAAGTTCCCATCCCAACAGAAACCAATGCCGCCGCCCCCGACTATTGTACACAACGAACCAACGTACGAAGTCAACGATGTCATCGACTCCAGGAAACACCAAGGGAAAACTGAGTACCTCGTCGACTGGAAAAACTACCCAAAAGAAGATTGCACATGGGAACCAAAAGAGAATCTTAAAGGGGCTAAAGCCACCGTTGAACGATTCCACAAAAAGCATCCCCAAGCAGTTCGCTCATCGCAACCATGCGACTGCTCCTTGTGTCTGTCCACCCATACAGCGCTCTTCTTTAACCCCGACTTCAAGTCGTTCGCGAAAACCCTCAACCGTCTACCCGACGGGTTATTCGAAATCCCCGCGCCCGATGCTGAACCCAGCATCGAAGGTATTCTTATCGACCGCGACGAACCTTGAAAAGGGGGTAATGAAACGATATCTTTAAAACCCATAAAACCCCTATCGTAACCTTCGTGGACTCTTTCACCTTTTTCCGTTATCTTATCTTATCTCACCCTTTACCAAGTCTAGACTGCTCTAGACTGTGACATCATACCTACGTCATTGATTACTCACCGATGACATCATTCCCTTAACCCTTGTAGAATGTTCCACAACATTCTCTCGGGTTCTATTACTTAGTCAGCAACTCTCGTAGTTAGTATATAAGTAGGGACTTCTTGTAATTAGTCCCCATCTTCGGAATTTTGAGTCTTTCACCCAAAACCTCATCTTGAGTGTCTTTGGTTGTAACAGCTAGGGCTTACGCTACGACTGAGAAAGCGTCGACGGTCTTCAAGAGATTGTCTGCGCTCGTCTTTGGCGGCTTATGACGTGGGAACTCTTCTTGCGAATAGCGAGGTAAGGATTGTTAGTCTAGTTCAAGTGAAACAACCACAAAGATAACTCAGTCAATGGGTCCTTAGGTCGCTGGCTGTATCAATGGCTGACTAGGCTGTATCGGATATCGATGGAGTAGACTCTAGGTATGTCCGATGACTAGCATCACTGACTGGACAATACCCGACAGATAAGAGGAGTAGGGGGAAGGAGGGGATGAGACATCGTACACTGATCCTCTTGCAGGGAAGGATCTAAAGGTCTTTATGGGAAATGACCAAGTGAACTAGACTGGGGATGCCAGCCGTCGTCCACAGGGTTTATATAGTATTGGCATATGCGCACAGACCAAGCTGTGCGTGAGAGTACATGGCTACATAAGTACATAGGGGAACGGAGATTAAATACATGCTGCACACACATGGTGTGGCAGAATGGAAGAGAAGCATGGCGTGTAAATGAAATGGAAGCATAGGACAGAGATGAAAAAGAAGTGCATACGGTAATGAATGTGGGAACGAGATAAGATCTCGTGAGAACGCAAATATAACTATAAGCATCTATGAGTGCGAGAGAAGAAGAAAGGAATGTTACAAGTCCAGCGTATGTTGTGAGATTAGATAAACGCGTGGCTTGATAAGATTAGATAAGATAAGATCAAAAGAAAAGATAAAGAGTGAAATTGTCACTTCGTTACAGTAACCAATAATTCCTTGTGGTTTAATTTGATTATGTCTAACTCTATGCACAGCACCCCCAGCATGAATCACCTGCAGGCCTTGTTATCCTATGGAGCGCATGTTTTGTGCCTTTTTGCCATCCACAGGTGTGTCATTAGCTCCTGCCGACCCAATGATGACACTTTTCCTCCGTGATTCATAAATGATGGTGGGGTTGCGACAATGAACCCTTACTGGGATCTAAATCCAGCTGGATTCAGACGTCATTTTTTGTCCCAGGCCAGAATGTATAATATTACTCTGAATCTTACTATCAATGGCACAGGCACAACACGACATAAGGCCCGTTTCCTGCTTCTTATAAAACCTGAACCCAATGTCGGCGTGTTCAGCGAACCCCAAACCACCTCCCTTCATAGACTTGGACTCCCTCAAAGCCACTTTTTGTTGCTTTACTTACGCACAATGCCTGAAGACTTCACGAGCGCGCTGCATGGCCTTTCGTTCAGCGATAGCAGTAGTGATGAGGGTCCAGGCGCCCAAGGCGGGCAGACTCCAGACGATTCGGATGCCAGTGATTCTGGCGACAAGCAGCTAGTCCGACATGTGATGCTCAACCCTGCTCCAGATGCTAATGCTCAGGAGCTCAGGAAGGTACAGTCGTTGGTTCAACTATTATACCCATCAAACCTGATTTGATGGCGCACTACTCTTCCAGGCACTTGGAATTGCTCAGCTTGCATTCTCAGACACTCGTGCTAAATTCCTCGACTTGACAAAGTGTTACAACAAGTTGGCCAGTGAGGTGGAAGCGCAGCGTTCAAGGAAAGGTGGCCGCAAGTCAAAGGCTTCAACTTCACTGGAGCAAAGTATTACCAAGGCAGCAAGGAAGTATTGTCTACTTTACCATCTCTGGGTTCCACCTCTACTTTTCCCCATCAAATCACAGCCTGACATTGACCCATGCGACCCTTCTCATTGGCAGATGCCTGAGCGCCAGATCATCGCCGAGCAGGCCGAACTGTACCACATGCTACCTCCAGAGCTTCATAAGTCCCTGAGGACATTTCCTGAGTTCTCCCAAATTGTAAGTATTCGTTGTCTCATTACATTTGCCCACGGCTGATTCAGAGCATCCCGAATCCACCAAGTTTTCAAACGCCGTGACCAAGGAGCACGCAAACATTATCAAGAATGTGAAAGACATTTCGGTTGACCTTTTCTCTGATCTGGACATCAAACCAATGCTATTCTCAGGCGACAAAGCTCGCAAAGCACTCGATCCGAAACTACTGGAGCTGCTCAAGAAACCCGGTGATTCACAGTACACACAACTTTCTCCAATCCTCTTCACAAATCCAACTCAAATCCGAGGCAGTGAGTTGTTCAAAAGCGCCATTCTTGTAAAGGTACTCTGTTCCTTGATCCGCCTTCTATGTAGCTTTAAATTCTTTCACTTGCAGATTGCTCGCATCTTGATGTTCGGGAAGGCCGTTCTCTCAAACAAGAAACGTGGTGGACCAAAGGGGTGGGGGGAGTGCATGGGAGCACAGACGGTCACGGAAGGGCTGATTGCCTGCACAGCAATGTTTGTAAGTCTTACTTGCAACTGCCGTTTAAACCTTTGGTATTCTAACTGCCTCATATTATAATAGGTTAGGTACTTGTTATTGCACAACCCCGAGTTCACAGTGAAGGGCGAAGCAACTGGCATCCATTATCAAATGGACTTTGAATTCTATCTAAAACTACTTCTGCACCCCGACCGACAGAGATGGGCACTGGACGTCATCGACTTCTTCAACACTGGCATATTTGGCTCAAAGTCCCGCCCTCCTGCTCAGTCGGCAGACAACCCCGCTGGTTCCTCCCACGTCCGCTCATGGGAAGACGAGCTGCTATCAGAGATAGGGAACGACTTTGAGCCACCCACTTTCCCATCGCGCCCACCTTCCCCTGTTTCCAATCCGGGGCCTCGCCCAGTTGCAGTGGATACTGCCACAGTAGTTGTTTATGAGCCATTTGCTCCTCAACTTCCGTTGCCCAGACCTTCAGGACCTGCTTTCTTTCCTAGACAGCAGGCTTCTGAGCTGGCGGTTGACACAGCAAGGCCCAGACCCACCCTTCGTGCACCATCCGAACCCATTCCTCCATCCGTTTCTTACCCTGGCATTGCATCTCAGATCATCCCCATGAATACTCACACCACATCAGAGATTCCCTCTTTCAATTTAAACAGCTCAGTAACCAGCTCTGTGGCTACTACATTAAACGCTGTCAATACCGATTTGCAAGTCGAAGTTGCCCAACTATCGATCAATCCTGTCTCAAATGATAGGCTATCTGTACCAGCTTCAGGTCGTCGTGCAAAGGCTACTAGCAGTAAGTCAAAAGCCGGAGTTGTTCCGGTATATCCAGTAGAAGTGAATGAGCTTGGGGCAGTATTACCTCAGGTTCAGCAGCCTGTCGGACAAACCACACGCAGCTGGAAAAGGGTCAATTAGTATTACCTGTAGCTACCTGTCAATGTAACTTCCAACGTCTTACAGTAATAAACTGTCCATCCATGCAGCTGTGCTCTCTGAATAACTGGGCAATTTAAATTATTATGCAATTTACATGTGTTGTAATCCCCAGTGCAAGCAGAGTCTGAGTTCAAATCCCTCTCTTTCCCTTCAAATCCATCCACACCTGGACCTGATCCGTCTAAATCTGATTCATCGCCAACTGTTCATTTCTGCTATGGTCATTTCCTTAGTCCTCGATCCATAATTGTTGCTGTGTTTTTCAACCTCTCCCCCCCAGATCTTG
>JBBPNW010001033.1:0-11458 GCA_038091115.1 Rubroboletus rhodosanguineus
GTGTAAGCTCCTGGGTTGCAAAAAGGACTGCCAGAATACAGAGTAAACTACTGGCTTTATAGTATCACAATAGACATATCTATAGTAATCAGGAACGAAGAAATCTTTCTTCTGACAAGTTGAATTGGCAGTACATCGCTCATAAGTCACGATGTCAGTCACACACAACGTAGGTAGGGAATGGTGTCAGTCACAAGATTTTACCTGTTACATCCCCCCTTTCAGGGAGGACTCTGTACTTTCTTCAACTCTGTGTTCCGATGAAGTGTCCCCTTTGACATCTGTAACTCCTTCGGCGTCCATATCTTCATCCTGATATTTGTCGTCCATTACTGAGGTGTGAGAAGGCCCAACTGCGCAGTCCGGAGCCTCTCTGGCCAAAGGGCTGGCACTCCTCAGCGCCCTCTGAACGTCCCGCCTACCCCCCTGGCGGACCCTTCCGGAAGTAAACTGCGGAATCCCAACTCTGCTCTTTGCTTCCTTCAAACGGTTCCGCTCCTGGATGCTTTTTTCCACACATCTGCGTTGGCGAATCTCAGCCTCCACCAAAGCCTCAGCAAATTCAGCCATCCTGGTTTGGCGAGCATTAGGAGGAGGAGGGGAAGGGAGATCACGTCCAAAGAAGGTGAAGGGGTTAGGCTCGGGTTGAGACGTGGTGAGCCATTCACCATCATCATTAAAAAGTGAAAAACTGGCATTGGTCCCAGGTTCCACATTATATGTGCGGGCGATGAGGAAGTATCTGATTGGTGCTGGATCCATTTGATTGGCATAGACCTTCGACCAGATCGCCTTACTATATTCCAGGCAAAGGTGAAGATGCCATCTGGGCACCAAAAAATAGGCCACCCTGGACGAATCTAAGACGACAAAGTCTCCATCTTTCCGGAAGAAGTTTTTGGATCCAGTGAGATCGTCCATCGGCAAATTGGAATATAGTAGGTGAGTGAATTTATCGACAATGTTGGGATGGAGGGGGATGGGGACTAATCGATTCGCGTTGTCATAAGGATGGCAGGAAAGCAGGTGATGATATACCCTTGAGCACCAGAGACAGTGAAGGGAGGTAGGGTCAAAAAGAGGGACTAACTCTTGGTCTCCATCTTCTTTGGCCAAGGAAATCAATCTGCTATATACTTAAACGTCTCCAGGGGGAGGTTTCCCACTTCCCCTGGGCAATTTATCGATCCCATCGATATCGATTAGTTCAAAATATTCTTTGACTTTGGACAGGTGACTGATTGCGTCATAGGACATCCAGGTAATGTCCCTGGTCGCCCATTTGACCTCAAACAGAGCGTCGGGTCCGCTACCATGGTGCAACAAAATGCGGTCTATGGCCCATTTGGGCTCTATCTCGCCGAAGTCAGCTACTTGCATTTAAAGTCGGCCAGGGAACAGTCTGTCATCATTCAGCACATGGATGCAAAGCAAGGAAGCATGAAATACCGGATGTATTCCTCTCTGACGCAACCTTGCGGGTAAGGCTAACTCAAACGAGCTATTTCCAAAGTCCCGAGCAATTCGGTAAGGTCCGATGAACTTAGGTACCAGCTTTCTAACTTGTCCTTTCGGCAGGGACATATTCTTAGTCGAAACGTAGGCCAGGTCTCCCAGGTGAAATGGAGCAATCTGGTGTTTATGATTAGCAGATCAAGATTGTTTAACCCTCGCCTCAAGGATTGCGTCATGAGTAGCCATGATGGCCTGTTTTGTTCTTTGGGCAAATGCTCTAACGCTCATCCTTTACAGCGTCATTCCAGACAAATGTCCTTGGCTGTCGTCCCGAGTTCAAAAAGAACGGTGAGTACCCTGTTGATTCGGATCGAGCAGAGTTAATGGCAAACTCGATAGCAGGTAGTCTGGCTACCCAATCATGCTGACTTGGTCCTATACAGGATCTTAATATCTGACCAATAGTGCGGTTAGCCCATTCGGTAGAACCATCTGACTGAGGGTGGTAGGCGCTTGACATCCTTTGATGTATCCCAACTAGCTTTAGAAGGTGAGTCCAAAACGTACTAGTGAACAGTACATCTTGATCACTAACGATAGATTTAGGTAAACTGTGAAGTTTGTAGACCTCAGCGAAAACAAGCTTGGCAATATCTTTTGCCATGTAAGAGATCCGGCTTGGTATGAGGTGGACCATAGCAGTGAGTAAATTAATAACCACTGTTATTGAATCATATTCACCGTCTCTATTCTTCGACAGAGGAAGAGGTCCCACAAAGTCAATACCTACAGACTCCCAAGGTCGGGTAGGTACATTCAACAGGTTCAATAACCCATGTGGCTTCTGATTAGGTGGCTTACTTCATTTACAGGTTTGGCACGATTCGCAGTATCGGTTAACATCGGTGACTATCGTCTTCCACCAGACGTGTTCTCTCAGGTAAGCAAGAGTCTTCGCTGATCCTAAGTGAGCGAGGACTGAGTGAGCCTGCGAGATCAGGTGCTCCCGAGCTTTCCTTCCATCGACCAAGACATCTGGGATACAAATAGTCGTTCATTCTTTGGTCTTCAAGATGATATAACCATCTCGCAATTCGAAGTTGCAGTAGATATTTGGTGAGTCCAAGATCATTTTGAAGAAGGGATCTTGCTCATATTGGTTCTTTACTTTCGACAAGATCGCATCCTCGTCAAGGAATGTTAACGGAATGTTTGATTCCTCTTCTTGAGGAGGTAAGTCGTTATGGTCAGCTCGTACTTGCTTGTTCAATGCTGATCTGATAGGATCTTTGTTATTAGTGGTACTCCGCTCCCCCCCTTCCGTTCGTTCGCACGGGCCGCGCAGAACAAACTGACTTTTAACTCGGCGAGCAAATTCCACCAAGGTTTCTGGACGTCCCGTTTCTGCTGGGAGGACTTCAATGTGAGGGCGACGCTTGCGTGGCTTTGTTTTCTCAATTGACACTTCCAGCGACATGTGCACCTGCCCTGAGGCTGGCTTGCGTGGACCTTTGATCTGGATATGAGGGCGGGCAGCAGCAGTGCCCGCCTCCGAACCCACGAGCAAAGGCATAGACATCAGGCTAACAAGATTCACACTGATGCCTGGTTCAGCTAGCAAGACATACTCGCTAGGGGCTCACACAGTACTGGGTGCATCGTTACTGTATAGTCTGGATAAAGCATTGGGGAGCACATTCTCCACCCCTGGTACATATTCGATGGTAAAATCGAACTTGCTAATCTTCTTCAGCCAATGTGCTTGTCTACCAGACAAGTTCTTCTGGTTATAAAGGTGAGTCAAGCCTTTATGGTCGGTCAACCACATAAAGCGGACCCCTTGCAGGATATCCTGGTATTGCAGCATTCCCTCAACTCCCGCCAGCATTTCTTGCTCGTGCATGGGGTAATTGATCTGCGCTGGGTTCATCTTTGCACTAAAGAAGGCTGCAATCTTTGCCGACTTCCAATCGCCACCTTGGGCCATGACTGCGGCAATTCCATTATAACACCCGTTGGTCATAAACCAGACTTGAGGTGCGCTTTTTCCATAAGTGATTGGGACTCTCCGATGATTGCGACAGGCCTCAACATATCGTTTGACAGATTCAAAGGTGCGCTGCTCAGTATCTTCCCATTTAAACGGCACATTGTCGCCCGTGATCACTGAAAGGATCCCTAATGGCACCCTAATCTTATAAATATCGTCGGCCAAGTATCCTACTGACCCGGTGAATCCCCAGAGGAGATCCCAATTGGTCGGCCTCTTCCAGTTGACCACGGTGTCGACTTTATCAGGGTCCATTCGGATACCATCATCATCAACAATGTGACCTAGGATTTTCATTTCCTTACAAAGGAATTGAAGTTTCCCTTCGCTAAGGTAAAGCTTTTCTCTCGTTAGAATGTCAAGGACAATCTTAACATGTTTGACATATTCTTCTAGGGTGTTGGAGTATACTACGATGTCATCGAGGTATACGTCCATCCATCGCCCGATATAGTTGCTGAATAGGTGATTCATTAGCGCTTGGTAGGTAGCAGGCGCGTTACAGTCTCCGATCTGGATTACTGTGCTCAGCATATTACCGTCTGGGGTAGTAACAGCACTTCGATCAATGTGTTCCAGAACGATTTGGATCTGCTCGTAGGCATCCTGACCGTCAATACTTGACTGGTACTTGCCTTTACTTACTCGCCGCAATATTCCATCGATATCGGAGAGTGGAGCTGACAGTTTGTGAGTGTTCTTATTCTGCTCTCGCAGATCAACAACTGTTCTAAGTTTGTCTGTCCCCGGTTTCCGTATCAAAAGCATAGGAACTGTGTTCCCAATACTAGTGACTTTCCATCTCCCAGTATGAAGATAGGCCAATCATTTCTCCACCCATTGAGGCTGCAGGGCTTCCGGACAACGAGCAGGTCGCCACAGATAAATTTTCGTTGGGTCAATGAGGGGGATTTGATGATTGAAGCCCAGAGGGGGGGCAATTTCATCTCACTTGCTTTGGCGCAGAGAGGTTTGGCTAACTTATAGAGCTGATTCCTTATCTTGTCTATTCGAGAATCCATAAGCTCAGCCGCTCGCGATTCAAGGATTTGAACCTGTGACCCTTTTATCGGCAGGGGTTCCTTACTACTGACGATAATTCAGGAGTTGTTCAGTCCAACTAAGATCCTGTGCTGGAACAAGAATGGAGTTCCCAGAATTAGATCGTAATTCTGTAAGTTAGCAATAGCAAAGTAGCAGTCCTCACTAATCTCTTGATATTCCAAAGTTGCTTTGGTTCCGTAGTTTACCTTTGAGCGCAATCCTTGAATGGCCAGTTGGACTGTCAAGGGTTTTGCTAGCTCGACCTTTCGAATACTTAGCTGCTCGGCAAGGTTCACAGACATAAAGTCAGCTAACGATCCAGTATCAATCAAGGCTCAAGCTGGCTTTCCATTGATCGTTACAATGATCACCACGGGCTTGGGGATCAGATGCTTGAAGTCCTTGGTAATAGCGGCATTTCGTTGCAGAGATGGGTAGGAACTCGAAGCCACTTGGGCTCCGAACAGCTCAACACCGCTTGGACCTTCTTCAGCAAAATCCCGGTACTGGGTAGTTGAACAGGACGGGAAAGTACCTTGGGGAATCGCTTCTCCTAGGGCTTCGACGATGACACTACGGCCTTGGGAACTAAGCCCCCACACAATACAGTTATCATTTTCAACTCTCAGCCTCCTGATGTTAGCTAAATGGAATTCTCTCCAAGTTCTACGGGGCTTGTCTTCCGCAACTCTGAGGAACCTAGCTGGAACATCTTTGTGAAGGGGAGGTCCGTTAACTAGTTGGTCTAGTAGTTGTCTGGCTCGAATGACTCAAGAGCAATACCAATTAGTTAGGTCAAACCGTTCCCGAAGGAGGAGATGGTTCGGAACTTGGGTACGAAATTCCAGTATTTGATCCCAGATGAAGTAGCTAATATGCCCTTCGTCCTCCATAGTAACACAGTTGAATCAGTGTAAGCATCCAGATCCGCACCAAAAGGGATCGTACTTGTTCATTAATATCTCCTTGACTCGTCTTGCCATCACATTACTCATAACGATTGGGTGGTAACGAGAGGTCTTGCCAGTTTCTACTGATCTGTGTAGAATTCGTTGCTCGGTGTACCACTCTCCCAGACGGAATGAGCGATTTTTGAGCAAGTTGGAGTCAATAACTGAGTACCAATCAGGGTTTGTTCCACAGGTATCATCGCATATCACGTGAGTACTATAGCCAATCCGATACACTGAGAAACGATCTCGATGATACATTTTCCCTAGAGTAGTATCATCTCCTGGGAAAGGAACACTCAGTGCGAGGACATGCTCGGTCCGTAGGGCTAACGGATCTCCCATCAAGTGTCTAGCAGGGTCTGGGTTTGAAGAAGCGACAGCCTCACTCATTAACTGACAAGAATTTAGAAGCAAGGAGTCGATCCGTTCGGTAGCATCTGCTATTTCTCTCATCCGTTCTGAGTCCAGTGAGACCTGTATATTATAGTTGGCGACAACACCCGGGGGTTTGTCTTTATCACCAGTCATGGTATCCCTTCCATTTTTACAGTCTTGCCACGAGTGTCTGGGTTGCTTACAATGGAAGCATAGTTTGTTTGCAACGACACAAGCAAACTCCTCCTTGGACATGGTTTCCTTCCAGTTAATTCGTTTCTCGGACTTAACGTTCCCGTTATCCTTCTGGTTTCCCTTCTGGTGTGAGGAAGACTTCAATTTAGGTGCGAAGCCTCCCTTTTTACTCCGATCATTCTCATTCTCGTTCTTAGTAGGGTTTGAACGAGAAGGTCCAGAGGATTGTTTAGACGGACTTCGATTTCTCGAGGATCCAGAGTTAGCGTTCTTCGCTTTTCGCTCGTGCCATCCGCCAACAGAATGCACGATCTCAATAACTTCTGCAGCGGCCACTACCTCGCTAAGCAAGGATTTCTCTGGGTTGAGTTTGTCTTTCCATAGTTCAGTTTGCAGCCAGTGCTGAAACCCACTCCAGAGTTTAGTAACTTGCTCTCTTTCGCTAATGTCTCCAATAAGGTTCCATAGCTCATATAGCTCAGCTACATATTCTCGGACAGTTCTTCCTCTCTGGAGACACTCAGCAAGTTTCCGACACTGCTTAGTGTGAAAGTTGACTGGAAAACAACTGTTGAACAATTCAAGGAAGAACTCGTGAAGGTTCCACTTTTTCGGGTCTCTGGAAACTTCTCAAATATAGAATTTGTGCGCCTTTTCTGTCAGGAAGTGGGACAACACGAAGACTTGTTTGCGTGGCTCAACCCGATCAGCTTCGATGTACGCTGCTCCCTCGGTCAAGAATCGGTGGAAAGATCTCAAGTCAGGAGCCCTGTCATACTTGTTGGGAGGGATTGGCTTTAATTTACTGTACCCCGTTTTATCTCTTCTGGCTCACAATGGAGACCGCTGGCGCCTTTGGCGACTCCTGGAGGCAGATCTTCTCTTTTTCTTAGGACAACGTTTCTTTTTCTTTTCCTTTCAACGGTGATCAGGGTCTTCTGACGATGATAACGACCCGCTAGACGAACTGGATTGTTCCTCCTCCGAGGACAATTCACTACTGCTTGTAGGGGTGTCTGAACTCTCGGACTTGTCTGAGTCGGAAGGGTCCCCTTTCGTTTCCACTCGATGCAAGGCTTTGCCAAGGTAACTAATAGGTACTATTTGTTGCACCGGTTCGATAGTCCTAACTGTTGCCTTTCTCGGGCTGGGAGCCTTGGTTCTCAGTGCTTGACTTATTAGTTTATCAATAGGATCAGACCCTAGCTGGTCTTTGTCCTTCAAAACCAAACTCTGGTGAGCGGATCGATTACAATGATTAGTTCCTGTACTAATATAGGACTGATCCATGGTCCTACTCGATGACCTGCTTTCTTGCTGGTCTTTGTCCAATCGAACGATCTCTCAGTAGAAGGTATTCTTACTAGGTAAGTTGTTCCGTTTGTTTTTAGACAACTTGCGCTTAGAGTTCCACTCTTCCAGCGCTGCTTCTTGCTCATCAGCATCAAGCTCTCAGTCATTTAGGCAGAGTCTGCCCCAATTCCAGGGGTCGGTTCCTTTACCCTTTCGGCGGATAGATTCGGTTCTTTTCGACTCAGACAATCGTTCGCTGTCTGAGGCAATTCTAACCTTATCTGATCTAGCTCAGATTCGCTCTCTGTCTGCGACAGACAAGCATAATTCGGCTGCACGCAACATTGATAAGATGTCATTGTCTTGTTGTGACATCTTGGCCAAAGTTTCGGTCCTTCCTTGTGATCTTCATCGCTTTTTTGAGGTGGCTATTGACCAACCGGTCTCCACCTCCTCTTCTCCTTGAGAAGGGGCAGATGGCTTCAGATTTTCAATTCTAGCTACTTCAGGTGTAGCAAACAGTTGGGTGTTTATACGGTCGTCATCTGACTTTTCCTCGCTTCCAGCTGACTTCGGGGTTGGGAAGCGGTCTCTCATCAGCACGGCATCACGATAAGATTGCGGCTTCATGGCTGACGGTACGCCCTGGTCGCTGAGCAAACCGGAGGGAGAAAGTCGAGGAACAGAAGATTTGCTTACCGTGCGTCTCCGAGCGATATTGATTGTCAGCTGGGCGATAGTCGCCGAGCTTCACAGTTCATATCGATGCATTACAAGTTGAATATGATTGCAGGTGTGTTTTTATAAGCTTGATCCATGTAGGGCAAGGTTTGATTCGGTGGGCCGGACCAATTCAAGCTTGCTGTCCATCAGGGGAGGTTAAGAGAAGAAGAAACTAATAGAGAGAAGCAAGGACTGTTCAAAAGATGTGACAGTGCACTCCCGAAAGAGTTGCTAAGGTCACAGGAAGAAGAGTCTGTTTTCGCAAAGAAGATAGAATAGGTGTAAGCTCCTGGGTTGCAAAAAGGACTGCCAGAATACAGAGTAAACTACTGGCTTTATAGTATCACAATAGATATATCTATAGTAATCAGGAACGAAGAAATCTTTATTCTGACGAGTTGAATCGGCAGTACATCGCTCATAAGTCACGATGTCAGTCACACACAACGTAGGTAGGGAATGGTGTCAGTCACAAGACTTTACCTGTTACATCCCCCCTTTCAGGGAGGACCCTGTACTTCCTTCGACTCTGTGTTCCGATGAAGCGTCCCCTTCGACATCTGTAACTCCTTCGGCGTCCATATCTTCATCCTGATATTTGTCATCCATTACTGAGGTGTGAGAAGGCCCAACTGCGCAGTCTGGAGCCTCTCTGGCCAAAGGGCTGGCACTCCTCAGCGCCCTCTGAACGTCCTGCCTACACCCCCGGCGGACCCTTCCGGAAGTAAACTGCGGAATCCCAACTCCACTCTTCGCTTCCTTCAAACGGTTCCGCTCCTGGATGTTTTTTTCCACACGTCTGCGTTGGCGAATCTCAGCCTCCGCCAAAGCCTCAGCAAATTCAGCCATCCTGGTTTGGCGAGCATCAGGAGGAGGGGAAGGGAGATTGCGTCCGAAGAAGGTGGAGGGGTTAGGCTCGGGTTGAGACATGGTCAGCCATTCACTGTTATCATTAAAAAGTGAAAAACTGGCATTAGTCCCAGGTTCCGCATTATATGTGCAGGTGATGAGGAAGTATCTGATTGGTGCTGGATCCATTTGATTGGCGTAGACCTTCAACCAGATCACCTTACTATATTCCAGGCAAAGGTGAAGATGCCATCTGGGCACCAAAAAATAGGCCACCCTGGACAAATCTAAGATGATGAAGTCTCCATCTTTCCGGAAGAAGTTTTTCGATCCAGTGAGATCGTCCATCGGCGAATTGGAATATAGTAGGTGAGTGAATTTATCGACGACGTTGGGATGGAGGAGAATGGGGACTAATTGATTCGCGTTGTCATAAGGATGGCAGGGAAGCAGATGATGATATACCCTTGAGCACCAGAGACAGTGAAGGGAGGTAGGGTCATAAAGAGGGACTAACTCTTGGTCTCCATCTTCTTTGGCCAAGGAAATCAATCCGCTATATACTTGAACGTCTCCAGGGGGAGGTTTCCCACTTCCCCTGGGCAATTTATCGATCCCATCAATATCAATTAGTTCGAAATATTCTTTGACTTTGGATAGGTGACTGATTGTGTCATAGGACATCCAGGTAACATCCCCAGTTGCCCATTTGACCTCAAACAGAGCGTCGGATCTGCTACTGTGGTGTGACAAAATGCGGTCTATGGCCCATTTGGGCTTCATCTCACCAAAGTCAGCTACTTGCATTTCAAGTTGGCCAGGGAACAGTCTGTCATCATTCAGCACATGGATGCGAAGCAAGGAAGCATGAAATACTGGATGTATTCCTCTCTGACACAACCTTGCGGGTAAGGCTAACTCAAATGAGCTATTTCCAAAGTCCCAAGCAATTCAGTAAGGTCCGATGAACTTAGGTACCAGCTTTCTAACTTGTCCTTTCGGCAGGGACATATTCTTAGTCGAAATGTAGGCCAGGTCTCCCAGGTGAAATGGAGCAATCTGGTGTTTACGATTAGCAGATCGAGATTGTTTAACCCTCGCCTCAAGGATTGCATCATGAGCAGCCATGATGGCCTGTTTTGTTCTTTGGGCAAATGCTCTAACGCTCGGATACTCATCCTTTACAGCGTCATTCCAGACAAATGTCCTTGGCTGTCGTCCTGAGTTCAAAAAGAACGGTAAGTACCCTGTTGATTCAGATCGAGCAGAGTTAATGGCAAACTCAATAGCGGGTAGTCTGGCTACCCAATCATGCTGACTTGGTCCTATACAGGATCTCAATATCTGACCAATAGTGCGGTTAGCCCGTTTGGTAGAACCATCCGACTGAGGGTGGTAGGCGCTTGACATCCTTTGATGTATCCCAACTAGCTTTAGAAGGTGAGTCCAAAATGTACTAGTGAACAGTACGTCTCGATCACTAACAATAGATTTAGGTAAACCGTGAAGTTTGTAGACCTCGGTGAAAACAAGCTCGGCGATATCTTTTGCCATGTAAGAGATCCGGCTTGGTACGAGGTGGACCATAGCAGTGAGTAAATCAATAACCACTGTTATTGAATCATATTCACCGTCTCTATTCTTCAACAGAGGAAGAGGTCCCACGAAGTCAATACCTACGGACTCCCAAGGTCAGGTAGGTATATTCAATGGGTTCAATAACCCATGCGGCTTCTGATTAGGCGGCTTACTTCGTTTACAGGTTTGGCACGATTCACAGTATTGGTTAACATTGGTGACTATCGTCTTCCACCAGACGTGTTCTCTCAGGTAAGCAAGAGTCTTCACTGATCCTAAGTGAGCGAGGACTGAGTGAGCCTGTGAGATCAGGTGCTCCCGAGCTTTCCTTCCATCAACCAAGACATCTGGGATACAAATAGTCATTCATTCTTTGGCCTTCAAGATGATATAACCATCTCGCAATTCGAAGTTGCAGTAGGTATTTGGTGAGTCCAAGATCATTTTGAAGAAAGGATCTTGCTCACATTGGTTCTTTACTTTCGACAAGATCGCATCCTCATCAAGGAATATTAATGGAATGTTTGGTTCCTCTTCTTGAGGAGGTAAGTCGTTATGGTCAGCTCATACTTGCTCGTTCGATGCTGATCTGATAGGATCTTTGTTATTAGCGGTACTCCGCTCCCCCCCTTCCGTTCGTTCATGCGGGCCGTGCAGAACGAACTGACTTTTAACTCGGTGAGCAAATTCCACCAAGGTTTCTGGATGTCCCATTTCTGCTGGGAGGACTTCAATGCGAGGGCGACGCTTGCGTGGCTTTGTTTTCTCAATCGACACTTCCAGCGACGTGTGCACCTGCCCTGAGGCTGGCTTGCACGGTGTAGGGAACTAATATTCCCTAGGTTTGTAGGGACTGATTTCCCCGATTCTCACTACCTTGTTGCTTGTCCCCTATCCTACTTACCTTAGCATTATTGTTTGGGTCTATTATTTTCTTTCCTTA
>JBBPNW010001034.1:0-11451 GCA_038091115.1 Rubroboletus rhodosanguineus
CACTATTTGCACAGCTGTCCAATGAAGATTAGGCAGCTGTCAGTGAGGGTGAGATCTTCAAGTTTCGTATTGATGAGGGGGCACTACTGATTCTTGTCATCACCAAATTCTTGATTTTGGGACATGACCTTGAATTTACAGACGGATTGATGTAGATCACCTGAAATGTATCAAGGATCCGTAGAGATACGTGAACGTGTAATGGCAACAACCAAGATAAAGGAAAGGACGTAGACTTGTAAGAACTTGGACTCTCGATGGATAAGACCGTAGTAGGTCGCTTGTGTCACTTGATCCTTGACGGACGTTAGTGGGTTTGCTTGACCACTTAGCGCAATGTCTTAAGGAAGGGAAGTTGTGACTTGCTTAGCACAAAGCTTAAGACAGAGGAGATCAACTATAAACGAACTGGGGTGTTCGTTTAGGGAGTCCTGGTATTTATACAGTAGTGATACATGCACGGACCATCTAGGTATATGCTAAATAAGGAAGTAGGTCGTAGGGTATGACATCATGTGGGAATTGGATGAGTAAGGTAGTAATGGAATGATGTCATGGACTGTGGGAAAGGATCTGGACCAACGGTAATTAAAGGAATGCGGTTACCGTGTGTTGGTCTAGAGCGGAAGTCGGACCGTAAGGTCTAGACGTGTGATAAAGGGAAGTAAGGAATGTGATATAAGAAAAGGTTACCACGGTCACGTGATAGGTCATGTGACGTGATAAGATAAGATAAGGTCACGTGATGAGACATGGACAAGAGTCTGTAGAGAGCGTAGTGATCAGTAGTAATGATCAGTAGTGAACTAAGTAAAGGAAAAAGAAAGTAACGACGAAGTACAACGATTCGTTACATCACCAATCCAGAGGAACTATACAATGAGATGGTTTCCCAATCTCCAAGCCAAGGCCAGCACAGATAGAGGTAGGTAGCCAAGATATACTGTAATGCCACTCATAAGTACCTTGGGCTGAGTGTGGGTGTGTAAGGAGTTCAGGTTGATGTTCAAACTGCAATGAAAAATGCCTGTTGCATTTTTGACCTGTAGCAATGCCACAGTATGTGTGAATGGTAGATGTGTGGTGTTGATCTTATTGGTAGATCTGCTCTGATCAGGCTGGTAATGTATATAACCATGATCCTAAATGAAAACTGTGAATCAATATTTGACTGACATGCCATCACAGTGCCATGCTATATATACAATGACTTTGTTCTGTGTGTAGCAACAAACATACTCTTGAACCACCTTCTCTTACCACCCACTCATCCTGATTGCAGTTTGTCGAACATTGGAGGGTCACACTCACTTATTGAAACAACCTTGAAGATTGTATTTCGTCAAAGATTGGCTTGTTAGGCCTCTCTAGGCTGCACACATTGAACCGTAAAGGAATGGAGGGATTGAGCTATGCTCAGGATCTTCAAGAGGAAAGACCAAGAGAACTAAACTGGAGGACGTCCAGTAGTTCCTTGGGGTTTATATAGTCTGGCATAATGCGCACAGACCAAGCTGTACACTACTACATGTGGACATATTGTAACGGGAATTAAATATGTGCTGCACACACATGATGTGGCAGAATGGAAGAGAAGCATAACACAGTGATTACTGTGGGAGTGGAATGGAAGCATAGACAGAAATGAAATAGAAGACATATAGTAATGAACGTGTGAATGAGATGAGATCTCGTGAGAACATGAATATAACTAAATAGGGAAAGCATCTGTGAGCGCAAGAGAAAGAGAAAGAAATGTTACAAGTCCATGTCTATGTTGTGAGATTAGATAATCACATGACTTGATAAGATTAGATTAGATAAGATCAAGGAAAAGAAATTGTCACTTTGTTACACTACTCCCCTTCTAGGGATCAACTTCCAGGCGATCATAGGTGTGTTTGGAAGGTCTGGCCTCCGTGAAGTTGACGTAAGGGTTAAATAAGCCCTTGAATTGGGTGAATGTCATAGATAACTTTCGAGGTGCATTAGGGTGCAAAGAGTGAAAATCTTTAATCGCATCTGGCACGCCTTTCAGATTCTCTATGGGTTCCCATGTGTGGTCCTCGTCTGAGTACCCTCGCCAATGGATGAGATACTTGAACTTTTTGCATTTCAAATGCGAGTCGACTATGTAATCAACTTCCCATTTGATGTCATGATCTTCCGTAACTTTGACTGGTCCAGGTGCAACCACAGGTTGACCCGTTAATCTTTCTTTATAAGGTTTAACACGAGAAATGTTCACAACCGGATGAATTTTCATTGACTTTGGTAATTTGAGCTTAACAGCATTGGTGCTGACCATTTCGACTACAGCGAAAGGTCTGATAAACTTTTTGGTAAGCTTCTTTGATGCGTGTGTCAAACGCAAGTTTTCTGTAGATAACCAGACTTTGTTGCCTGGTGAATAGACCGGAGCATCTGCTCGGTGTTTATCGGCTTGAGCTTTCATTCACTCTTGAGCTGCTAATAAATTATTTTTAGTTTCTTCCAAAATATTTGCCATTTCATCGACAAATTGGTCGGCAGCTGGTGCCTTTCCAACACACTGTTTGATTCCCATGCGAGGAACGTAATTGCGTGATACTTCAAAAGGGGTTTTCTTAGAACTCGTGTGAACTTTCGAGTTATATGAGAACTGAGTGACTGGTAGCCAATCAACCCATTGATCTTGTTTTTCGGTGCAGAAGAGGCGGAGATCCTGCTGGAGATCCTGATTCATGTGCTCTGTTTGGCCATCTGTCTGAGGGTGGAAAGCCGTAGATAATTTACTTTTAATACCAAGGCGTGTGCACACTTCTTGCATCACAGCCAAGGTGAATTGCAGTCCGCGATCCGATACAATCGACCATGGTAAACCATGGTTTTTCCATATGTTATGAAGATAGAGCTTGGCAGTATCTAATGCCATAGCGGTCTTCTTCGTGGGAATAAATACTGTCTCTTTTGAGAACTGATCAACAACCACTAGGATCGAGTCATATCCCTGACAGGGTGGCAGATCTGTGGTGAAATTGGCCGAAATATCTTCCCATGGCCTATTAGGGACAGGAAGCGGGTTTAGCTTTCCAGCTGGGGGCTGGTTCCCTGTTTTCATTTGTGTGCACCTGTCGCAACGAGATAGATAGTCATGAACAAATGAGGCCATCTTGGGCCACCAATAACTTCTTTCTATGAGACCAAGCATTTTAGCGAGGCCTGGATGACCAGTGGCTGGAGAGTTGTGGCAGTTTCGTAATATTTTCATTTTTATGTCATCATCTTCAGGAACATGGATCTTATTGTCCCGAAGTAGCACTTCATCTACCTTGCACATGTTGTGCTCTTGGCATAGTGTGGCGATTTCGCTTTCCTTAAGCAAATACGTTTTCGCCTTGATGAGTTTTAAGATTTGTACACCTTCATCATGAATTTCAACCCTGGTCTGGGTTCGTACTCACTCTGGTGGGATCATAATAATGCCCTTGTTATCGTCTTCGATCCCTTGGGTGTGGTCTTCTCGATGGCTAAGTGCGTCAGCTTTTACGTTAGTAGCACCTGGCTTGTAGACGAACGCATAATTAAAGTGTGTGAGCCACTGATACCAATGTGCTTGGCATTGATTCAGATCTTGACTCTTCATAAAATATTGAAGGTTTGCGTGATCATTCCATATTTCAAATTGGAACTTCACTCCTTCCAAATAATGGCGCCATATCTCTAAAGTGTGAATAATGGACAACATCTCTTTGTCAGCAGTTGGATAATTTTGTTCTTCTGGTGACATTGAGTGTGAAGAGAAGGCAACGGGATGCCATTTGTCATCCTTAAAGAGTGAAAGCACTGCCCCAGTTGCATAATCTGATGCATCCGTTTCTAAACGGAATTGGCAATCGTTGTTGGGATATGCCAGAACTGGTGTGGTGGTGAATTTTTCTTTTAGTGTATCAAAAGAGCGTTGTTGGGACTCAGTCCATTTGAACTTGATGTCCTTCTTCAAAAGATCGTTGAGCAGATGTGCTACTTGTGCATAGTCCTTAATGAATCGTCTATAAAAGTTGGCCAGGCCGAGGAAACTTCTAACCCCTTTAACGCTTGTGGAAGCAGGCCATTCCAAAATAGCTTTAACTTTTGAATCGTCCATGCGGATACCATCTTTTCCCATGATCATGCCAAGGAAATCGACTTCTATCTTAGAGAATGTGCATTTTTCCGGTTTCACAAAGAGGTCATTTTCTTCAAGACATCGCAGAACTTCGCATACGATCTTGTCATGTTCCTCCTGGTTATCCGTTTTTGTAAAGATCATTAGGTCATCGGTATAGACAACAACCACGTTATCCATATCAGCAAAGATTTCATTCATCATTGCTTGAAAAGTGCTGGGACTGTTGCACAGCCTGAAATACATAACGAGGGGTTCGTATGCACCTTGGAAACAGACAAAAGCGGCCTTCCATTTGTCACCTTCTTTGATCCAGACGTTGTTATATCCCCATCATAAGTCCATTTTCATAAATAATTTAGCTCCTTTGAGCTTATCGATGAGCTGACTGATCAACGGCAGTGGATAGTTATTTTTAACTGTGTGTTCATTTAGATAGCAGTAGTCTTGGACCATCCGCTTCTTGCCATCCTTCTTTGGCATGAAGAACATGGGGCTTGTTTGCAGAGATTTAGAGGGTCTAATATATCCTTTCTTGAGCTGATCATCTATAAATGCCATAACCGCTTCTTGCTCCATGGGACTGAGCGGTATCAATCGGCCTTTCTTTGGCACGAAGGATTCTTTCATGTCAATTGCGTGATCCCAGGGCTTTCAGATCGGCATCTGTTCGCTCTCTCCTTTACTGAAGACTTTTAAATAGTCGTGGTAAGCCGTCGGAACTAGATCGGCTTCTGTAAGTTTCTTTTCTTCTTTTACATTGTTTTTATCAGTGGCTGAGATCTCTAATCTCTCAAGCGTCGCTTGTATTTGATATTGCAGGTCTAGCTCTTCTTTCTCCACTAGCTGAAGAAAGACGGACTTGTCTTGTAACATGTGGCAATGCCGAGGGCATCGGTTAAGCTTTACCGAGCCTGTAGTCCAATCTATCTCCGGATTGTGTCTTTTGAGCCATGTGTAGCCAAGGATCAAGGAGTTTTGTCTGAGATCTGTCACCTCAGTGGTAACATGTTCCTTGTGACCCTTAAAGTCAATAATAATATCTGCTGAATGCATGATGTGACCAGCGGAATTCTTTGTGCCATCAACATTAAACACCGCAATCGGGTTTCGTAAATTTCTTAGGGGAAGTTTTGCTTTCTTTGTAATAAACGCTACTTTTCGCCTTTATTCCTTTTGTTACTGTATCACTACTGATCACTCACTGATCATAGACACTATCTTATCTTATCATGTCACATGACTCATCACATGACCGTGGTAACCTTTCCTTTATATCACATTCCTTACTTCCCTTTATCACACGTCTAGACCTTACGGTCCGACATTCCGCTCTAGACCAACACACGGTAACCGCATTCCTTTAATTACCATTGGTCCAGATCCTTTCCCGCAGTCCATGACATCATTCCATTACTACCTTACTCATCCGATTCCCACATGATGTCATACCCTACGCCCTTTTACCATGTGTAGCATAGTCCTGTATTTGTACCTTGGTCCGTGCGCAAGCACTGGACGTATATATACTGGGACGCCTCTAGACGAACTCCTCAGTTCGTTTATAGTCGATCTCACTTGTCTTCAGCCTTGTGCTAGAGAGTGCACTTCCCTTCCTGAAGACATCTGCTAGTGTCCTACACACAGCATCCTCAAGGATCAAAGTGATCAAGCGACCTTAGTGGTCTATCCCTACGAGCATCCTCGTATCTTTACTCCAATAAGATCCCCTTCTTTTGTTGTTGCATTCAACGTTCCATGTATCTGTCTTCAGACAATCCTTGATACGTTTCAGAAGGCCGTTGATAATTTACTCTTAATACCAAAGCATGTGCATACTTCTTGCATTACTGCCGAGGCGAATTGCGGTCCGCGGTCTGATACAATCGACCGTGGAAGTCCGTGGTTTTTCCGTACGTTATGCAGATAGAGTTTGGCCGTGTCTAGCGTGGTGACAGTCTTCTGCGTGGGAATAAATATCGCTTCTTTCAAGAAGCGGTCTACAACCACGAGGATCGAGTCATAACCCTGACATAGGGGCAGATCTGTAGTAAAATCTGTGGAAATATCTTCCCAAGGCCCATTAGGGATAGGAAGCAGGTTTAGTTTGCCAGCTGGGGGCTGGTTCCCTGTTTTCATTCATGTGCACCTGTCGCAACGAGATAGATAGTTTTGGACATAGGAGGCCATTTTGGGCCACCAATAACTTCTTTCTATCAGATCAAGTGTTTTTACGAGACCTGGATGACCAGCAACGGGTGAGTCGTGGCAAAGCTTTAGTATTTTCATTTTTATGTCATCTTCGTCGGGGACGTATACTTTGTCTTCCCGATATAGCATTTCTTCCACATGGCACACGTTGTGCTCTTTGCATAGTGCAGCGACCTCGCTTTCTTTAAGCAGCGTCGTTTTAGCTTTGATGAGTTTTAGAATTTGTTCGCCTTCATCATGAATTTCAACCCTGGTCTGGGTTCGTACTCGCTCTGGCGGTATCATAATAATACCCTTGTTGTCATCGTCGACTCCTTGGGCATGATCTTCGCGACGACTGAGTGCATCGGCTTTTACGTTAGTGGCGCCTGCTTTGTAGACAAACGCATAATTAAAGCGCGTGAGCCATTGATACCAACGCACTTGGCGTCGATTCAGATCTTGACTCTTCATAAAATATTGAAGGTTCGCGTGATCATTCCATATCTCAAATTGGAACTTCGCTCCTTCTAGATAGTGGCGCCATATTTCTAATGCGTGAATAATAGAAAGCATCTCTTTGTTGGCAATCGGATAATTTCGTTCTTCCGGTGACATTGAGTGCGAGGAAAAGGCAACGGGGTGCCATTTATCGTCTTTAAATAGAGAAAGCACTGCTCCAGTTGCGTAATCAGACGCATCCATTTCTAAACAGAATTGGCAATCGTTATCGGGATATGCCAGAACTGGTGCTATGGTGAATTTTTCTTTTAATGTGTCAAATGAGCGTTGTTGATCGTCTGTCCATTCGAACTTGACATCTTTCTTTAATAAGTCATTTAGCGGATGTGCGACTTGCACGTAGTCCTTTATGAATCTCCTATAAAAATTGGCGAGGCCGAGGAAACTTCTAACCCCTTTAACGCTCGTGGGAGCAGGCCATTCCAGAATAGTGGAGACTTTAGAATCATCCATGCAGATACTGTCTTTTCCCACGATCATTCCGAGGAAATCGACTTCCGTCTTACTGAATGTACATTTTTCTGGCTTTACAAAAAGATCATTTTCTTCAAGACGTCGCAGGACTTCGCGTACGATCTTGTCATGTTCTTCTTGATTATCCATTTTCGTGAATATCATAAGGTCATTGATGTAAATGACAACCACGTTGTCCATGTCTGCGAAGATTTCATTCATCATCGCTTGGAACATTCCAGGGCTATTGCACAGCCCGAAATACATTACGAGGGGTTCGTATGCGCCACGGAAGCAGACGAAAGTGGCTTTCCATTTGTCGCCTTCCTTTATCCGGACGTTATTATATCCCCATCGAAGATCCATCTTTGTAAATAATTTAGCTCCTTTGAGCTTATCGACAAGCTGGCCAATCAATGGCAGCAGATAATTATTCTTGACTGTGTGTTCATTAAGATAGCGGTAGTCTTGAACCATCCGCTTTTTGCCATCTTTCTTTGGCACGAAGAACACGGGTAACGTTTGTGGAGATTTGGAGGGTCTAATATACCCCTTTTTGAGCTGATCATCTATGAACGCCGTTACTTCTTCTTGCTCCGTGGGATTAAGCGGTATCAAACGGCCTTTCTTCGGCACAAATGATTCTTTCATATCAATTGCGTGGTCCCAGGGCTTACGAATCGGCATTCGTTGGCTCTCTCCTTTGGAAAATACTTTAAGATAGTTGTGATATGCTTTCGGAACCATTTTGGCTTCCGTCAGCTTCTTTTCTTCTTTTGGAATGTTTTTCTCAGCGGCGGAGATTTCTAATTTCTCAAGCGTTGCTTGTATTTTATATTGCAGGTCTAGCTCTTCTTTTTCCACCATGCGAAGAAAGACGGACTTGTCCTGAAGCATGTGACAATGTCATGGGCATTGGTTAAGCTTTACCGAGCCTGTCGTTCAATCTATCTCCGGGTTATGGCGTTTGAGCCACGTGTAGCCGAGGATCAGGGAATTCTGTTCAAGATCTGTAACCTCAGTGGTTGTTACGCTTGGCCCGGATAGGGACGAGTGTAGACTCTAGGGTCAAGGGTTCGAGTAGCGAGACGGCTACCGGTGGTTCAAAGATTCAGAGAAGGAGAGGTCGTCTCCTTGAACGTGGGTTCAGGTAGCAATACGGCTACTGGGGGTTCAAAGGTTCAAAGGACGAAGCTGGCACTCAAAGTAGCCAGGAGACTTATAGAAGTCCAGGGACGATGTACTTGGTATATTCCAGAGTAGATCTAGGTTAAGGAGTACATCATCGGAGGATTGGTTTATATAGAAGCCTAATCGAATGCGATAGAAGGTTGAAGAACGTTATGACAAATCAAAGAAGATGACAGAAGGTCATCGAAGCGGAAAGAGTCATAAGACTATACGGGGCTTCAACAGCATAGTCGTTAGTCCGAAGGATAATGGTTTGCATAGAAGGAATCGAAGGGATATCAAGGCAAGTCGAAGAAGAGAAAAAGGTCCTGAAGAATAGAACAGAAAATCGTAACAGTGGTAACACGTTCCTTGTGACCCTTGAAGTCAATAACGATATCGGCTGAATGTGTGATGTGACCGGCGGAGTTCTTTGTGCCATCAACATTAAACACAGCAATTGGGTTTCGTAGTTTTCTTAGGGGAAGTTTTGCTTTCTTCACCCATGTTTTATCGATAAATATGGTGTTAGCTCCTGAATTGAGCAACGCTTCTGTCTTTGCGAAGTCGTTCGGAGTATCTTGTGAAGCAACGTAAAGAGGAATGAGGATTTCATTACTTGTCTTCACATTGCGAACATAGATATCATCTGGGATTTCAATCTCTTTTTCTTTTTTGTTAGAGGAATTAAGCACAGGTTTGACGTCCCTGCCGTGCTCACTAGGAGACGCCTCTGACGTATGAGGTAAATAGTCCGTGGAACTGTCAGAGTTAGTATCCTCCACAGTTAAGTTATCAAACCTATTTTTGTGTTTTTCTTGTTTTTCTGCCTTCGATCCACCCAGATCGGATCTCAGGCACAACCTTTTCCCTTTTTGCCCTTTGATGCATCAGCAAAGAACGCGTGAGCCTCTTCGAAGCTCATTCCTTTGGTCGCTTTGACCCAGTTGGTGCTTTTATCGTCTTCCCAGGACGTTGCTCCATTGTCGGAGTCTGAATCTGAGTCCGCAGACTCTTCCTTGGTGGCCTTTTTCTTGGCCTTGCGAGCTTTCCTTGCCGCTCGCTTTCCTTTTTCACAGGAGAACTTGTGGGTTCCCCCGAGCCATTTGCAGTCTGGGCACTGCACCTTTGTCTTTTTGCAGTCTTTGACTACATGGCCAGACTTGCCACAGTTGTAGCACTTCCCGGTGCTAACATTGGAGATGTCCATTGCATTCGGATCTTTCTCCTTTGGTTTTCCAGAGTATGACGGCTTCTGGTAGCCGTGAACGTAATGAAACGCCTGCATGTTATTGCCGACACTTCTGATTTCATTCATATAGGCAATGACATCATCTGTATGTTTATCCGTTTCAAATATCCATCGGATGATTTCCGATTGGACGTTCTTTTCGAGAAGTGATATTGCGTGGGTTGCATCTACCCTCGCTTGGAGGTAGAGCGCTTGCCATTTGACTAAGAAGTCGTTGATTGGTGTCGACCCTTGTTTTAAATTTGTGAGCTCTCTTGTAGCCCAATCTCTTTGGTTGGTCAATCGGAAAAGACTTTCTATTTCCGTGACCATTTCGTCCCACGTATAGTAGTCCTTTGCGAGATGTGTTTGGGCGAAGTGCCCTGCATTCTTGCCTTCGAGGTGGGACAAGACTGCTACCACGGCGTTGTTGGAGCCGGGTTGAATGTGGGCTTGGTTGATGTTGAGCCACGTGCGGATCTTCGTCCACCATTCCTCAAACTTTCCCTTGCTACCGTTATAGGTGCCAGGGTCGGCAAATACTTCAATCTTTCAGGAAAAACCTCCCCCTTGTGCTTGTGCCGGTGGTAAAGCAGCCGGCGCTGCTGGTGGTGGACGTGGGGCTTGTCCCCACAATGCAGCTATTCCTGCAGCTATTTCGTTCAGCTGGGTTTGCTGATTGTCCATTCTCCTTTGCATGTCGATGAGGAGATCACCGTATCTATTTGACGTGTTCATCACAGAGAGGAACTCTGTGATGATTGCTTGGTTTTGTTGTTCAGACGAGGCCATGTTTTCAGGCCCAAGAGCATCAACGAGAGCTTGTGACATTGTGAGAAGAAGAGGGTTTTGGAAAAGTAATGAAATGTTTGTAAATTAATCCCTGAAACATTTCGGGATGCGAAGTGTGTGACGCGGGCATAAAACCTTTGTTGTAATCTTTTCATCGTCTGTTGGCTTTAGACGGACAATCTTTTTCCTCTTCTCTACTTTCGTCCTTTTGACCGGTATAACTACTTCTACCGTTCGCTTCCTTTTAAGGTTAAGGAGGGGAATGTGTCCTTCCTTGATGACCCTAGTAAAATCTGTGCCAACATATGGCGATAACTCCCATACAGGCGCTGCGGGCGGTTCTTCTACAGCAGCCTTGTTTACTGGTGGCATAGGCGGAAGGTCGTTGGGATCGATCTCTGCCTCATCAATCTCAGTCTTGTAATCCGAAAGAGCAGATGCCTGGTCTATCTCAAACGGAGTTCCTCTTTCGACAAGAGGAAGGTAAACATTAGGCGGATATTCGCTGTAAAGGTTGAAGGGGAATAACTCGTGGTTAATGAGCCCTAAAGCTTGGTCGAAAGGAGACGGGGTTCTTTCTGGGGATTCACTCGGGTACCTAAGCTCCAAGGATTCCACTCTTAGGAACTCCTCGTTGCTATGTCTGAGGTTGGCGTGAAAACGCTCAAGTCTTTCTCTAAGCTTGCCAATGCGCACGTAAGCACGATCGAGAGCCGTTAGCGTAGGCGAGGTGGTACAGTTAGGAACAAACGACACTGGGCAAGTCTTTAGCCCAAGTGAAACGTTTCTTGGCTTTGACGACGCACTTGTCTTTTTGCAAAGTCGACTTTGAGTCTAGTGGTAAGGGTAGGATGTAAGAGTTTAGTTCTAATGAAACAACCTTGAAGATCCTTTAGCAAAGGGATCCTAGGCTTAACACTAGAGACTAGGGAAGAGGACTTAAGAG
>JBBPNW010001035.1:0-11438 GCA_038091115.1 Rubroboletus rhodosanguineus
AGGATTATATGAGCGTGACGCGACAAGTCTTTGGGGCCTTTCGGCCCTTGCCGAGATTCAATCCATCCTCTAGCCTATCCCTATAATACTATTGATATCGTAGCGACGCATGCGCAACAACTGCATGCGAAAATTTTAGGAATATATAGCTGACATTTTGGCGAAACTTGCGGGTCAAGAAATGATACGTCTGTCGTCGCCGACTTCACACTCCCAAATTTCTGTAAAGGATGGTATACGAAACGATCTTCATCACAAACATAGATGGCAGCATCATCATAGATGACATGTCCCAAAAACGTCGGACAGATAGTAAAGTGGGTCATAATAAACAGGATATTCATCCACATGATGGATGAGATCTAGCGGTGGACACAACAACTCGCCGAGCACACGTGCCAATCGACAAGGTCGCTTGCGAACAAACCTACGAACAGATCAATTCGGAACACCATAAGAAAGTTGTTGCAACGATAATGTTTAGTTCATCCAAGTGACTACACCACCACTCAAACCTTAAGTTTACAGTTTATAGTTGATTACATAACAATTTCACACTGGTGGGCTCGCTCGTTTGCAGGGTGCCTGGTCAAACGGTGCAGACATCTACTACCGTGGGAGTCGGGGATGGCTCTCATTCACCATCTTCTTCAACGGGGCGGCATCTATACTCTCACGAGATCACTACCACTTCTTCCGAATCATGAGCAGTTACCCTAAAATACGTTTCCACACCTACGGTACATACACAGCAGTACACACGAACGTACTGGGACTCTAGCAAAAGGCGGTACAGCAATCGGTATAATCATGAAGCTTGGCTACCATTATTGTCCGATGTTACTGAGGCTGTCCATGTCTACAAGCTCAGTGCGAAGTCAACACGCTCCTTCCAGCCGCCTCCTTTCCTTGCTCGAACACTTTTTCCAACAGTCGGTTGAACCGCCCCTTGTACTGGCCACATATACCGTGCCCCGTTTTCTCCCAGCACTGATACTCTGCTTCTGGCATGTGACGCTTCAAATTCTCACCTTCCGCGTGAGGAATCAGTTTATCCTCTGCACCACTGAGAATCAGCACTTTAGGTACGGACGCAGAGATTTTGGCAAGTCTGTCAGGGGACATGCTATGACTCAGAGCTGCCGCCAATTGCCCCAGGGCACCCATGAGTGTTTGTGGTTTGGTGATTTCCATCCTGCGACGGAGAAGCTGAAGGCGGATTGGGTTAGAGTCAACTCAGCGAGACCGGAACACATACCTCTCCCTCAACTTCTCTGTTAGTTCGGCCCTCTGGGTCATTCTCTGCCAAAGAATCTAACCATCCAACGGGGAACAACACCTCCTGGACGATTGGAATTTTCTGATCCGGGTCAGATGTGGTGAGCATCCTGGGCTAAAGAGTCAGACGAGCGCGAGGTAAACTGGGTGGGTGTGATATGACCTCGCAAAACGCAGACATCCAGACAGCTGAAACGCGTTGGTCACTTTTTGTCTCGAGACATCATATATGCACACATACTAAGGGCATGCTAGCCCAGATACCTCCACCAGCACGCGTGGCGACGAGACTGAGCGACACGATTCGTTCGGGGATGCGGTATGCGAGTTCTGAAGGGGGAATTAGACGTTCCATCACTGAGATGTGTGTGAAGTACCTTGGGCAATCATTCCACCCAAAGATATGCCAACAACGTGCAAACTACGGTCCTCCGTCCACTGCAGGTAATCGAGGAGGCAGAGGATGTCTTCCGCCATCCCGCTTGACCTATTGCCGAGTCAATACCTCACACTGACAAGGAGCCGTGCACAAACGAATAAGGGCCCCGGGGGGACCCGCTCATGCCGACCCCGCGATTGTCAAAGACGAGAGTGGTATACTGTTCTAGCTTGCCAAAATGGTCCACCTGAGGGAGCCAAGTAAAGGAGCTGTTGTTCATACTGCGCATGAGATGAGCATAAGACGTGCGTTTTCAAAGACTCTGGACAGTCACCCCATGATGAAGACGATTTTCTGTGGACCGCTACCATGGACTTCAAAGTAGAGAGAATGGCTTTCAAGAGGTCCGCGTTGGTGGCGAATCTGAGTGACTGGACACATGCCACGACGGGTGCACGTATGCGGGTCGAATATGGACTGATACTCTGGAGCTACTTCTTGGTCGCCGAGGTTGGCCATGGTTGTGGTGTGAGACGACGCAAGCCTGAGAGCCCCTGTCGTTTGAGAAACAGACACTTTGAGGTTCTTCACTTTCTTTCTTTCTCCTCACGACAGATGCTTTTATTTCCCCTCCTCGTCTTCCCCTTCCTCACATTTGTCGTCTTCCACTTTATCCTCCGCCAATCCCTCGTTCAAACTGGCCTTCAATTCAAAATATCTGCCATATACGACCCCGACCTCACCTAGCATACACCAATCGCTCCAAGGCAAACGAAATCCTCTGCGGTATGGTCGTCTTCTTCCACGACCTCATGGACCCAGCCTATCATCCCCTTCTCGCTGCGCTCTTCTCGGTCATCGGTGGCGTCGCGTTGATCCCCTTCCTCGAAGCCACCGCCCACGATCGCCGTTCATTCCCGGACCCCCTTCGCATGCTCACCGCCGTCGGCGTTCTCTTCCAACCCGCCTGCATGGGTGTCATTATGCCCATTTATGCCCTCTTTGTAATCACAGACATCGCGTCCGTGCGGCCCAGCACCACCCCGATCCCAAGTCTGCCTTCGAAAATCAATCAAGGCAATACAGAAGCCCTCCAATTTGACCGCCCCACCACCCTCATGCTTTTTCTTGTCCGCCCTTTTGTGACCCTCGCCATATTTTTACACAAAGTCATTCGTCCTCCTTCGTGCTATGTCCAATCGG
This sequence comes from Rubroboletus rhodosanguineus, assembly GCA_038091115.1. Classification (NCBI taxonomy): domain Eukaryota; kingdom Fungi; phylum Basidiomycota; class Agaricomycetes; order Boletales; family Boletaceae; genus Rubroboletus; species Rubroboletus rhodosanguineus. The sequence continues at coordinate 2,861 of JBBPNW010001035.1, forward strand.
ATCACCTTACCGTCGCAGCCGCACTGCGAGACACGAATATAACGTCTTGATCTTGTCCCCGGATGTTTCTTCAGAGAAGTTTAGTTCCTGAGTGAGAGGTACCTGCTGCCAATCGCCGCACAAACCCTCCGGGACTGTCGGATGACTTCTGTGACGTCGCTTAAGGAACTCATCAGTGCCAACGCTCGCAATCGGTTTGGAAAACGGGGTACCTCCCAAATAGGCCGGTGTAGTACTACAGCTCGTTGACGGTCATGACCTTGAGGTTCACCGTGAACTTGCAAGGTTATCGGCGAGGGTCATAGCAAGAGCAATGAGACCACAAAGATTCATCCCATCAGGCACGTCGCTCACAAAGTTGGTGAACATGACAGACGCGCTAAACCCCACAACGCTCAAATGGGTGAGCGATCAAATTGACAATTTGGAGATCTGTGGGGCTGCTTGTCAGATTTTCCAGGTCAATTATCAATGCATTGAGATACGCTAGAGTCTGCCGAATGATTTTCTGACCGTCTCATTTGAAGTCGACTCATGAGACACTGAAATGACCCCAACGCCGTGACCTAAATATGAATGTTTGAGGATACATTGCTAGTCTTGCCATCCGAAGTACACGGTAGATTGAATGAGTTACCACTTAGGCAGTGCGTGCTCCTCCTGAAACACACCTTGACACCTGTCGACCAGATATAACAACGGCAAGTCGTCTGACTTCCATCCAGTTTCGAGATTCCCGACGGGGTGCTTGGACTTGCAAATTATGATGATAAGGATTACTCTCATGCTTATCGGTTGTACGAGATCAGTGGGAATGTTCGTTCAGCGCCGCCATGGAGATACGTAAGTAGTTTTCCTCTTTGCGTTGCTACGTGGCTGTCAGTTGTCCGCTGTCACCTCCCGAGCCACGACGGTACGAGCTGCTGGCTCCTGCTTGCCATACGGCGACAATGCGTCCAGGTTTTCTGGGGGATGAAAGCGAGGGCACAAAAGTGAGGACGATAAGGAGGGTACTCATATGATGGCACGTTTGATGCCATATAACCGGAAAGGCAAATCTCTTATGTGGCTGTGCCGATACCGGGCTCCACTCAAATGTGACAAATTCTAGAAATTTGTGTCTTTTGATTTGTGACAACGACCACCGTCGCAGTCCCTCTGCGTCTGCTCACCCCAGTGCAGCCCATCCATTCCTTTGTTAACGACGCTTTTTGAAGTCCCTCGGCCTCGTTGGACATCTGGTAAATAATCTCTGTTGCCCGTTACCGGTTATACATATTCAGTGGCTGACACACGCCTCAGTAAATTATCCATCCTCGTCTGTAACGACGTTCTCGCCGGCATCTACGTAGACCATCTCACTCATCTGCGTGCGTTATTTTCTCAGTCGGCGGACATGGACCCTTTATCTCACCAACACTGGTCTAGAATCGAACTTTGACGTGTCACATCAGTCTCGCCCCCATCCAGGCCATCACCGTGTCTCTTGACTTGCTTCATGTCTCTCTTCATCTCCTTCTGAACACCCGATCCAGGTCAGCCCTCCTCCTATTTAACTTTTACCTGTCGTAACCCACCTAGTTAGATCAAACCACCGCATCTCAACATGTCTTCCGCGACGATTTGCATGACGGACACGTCCGTTATCCCATTCCCAACCATTGACCCCACATACACACAAACCTCTAACACAGCAGCAGGCCCACTTCCTCACATACCATGCAGAAGCACACGCCCGAGCCCTCCGCTCTCCTTCTCCGACACATCATTATCAGACTCAAATTCGTCAAAGGGCTCCGAGAGCGTTGATTACGCGCTACAGAGTCGTTCTGCGACCCACGTGCGCTGTGAATCAGGGTCGAGTTCTTCTTCTTCCACCCCCTCGGATGAAATACATCCTATCATCATCCCCCGTTCAATGCGCGTTGCTTCCCACCGCTCTACTTCCATCGACTCCCGCGATATATTTGTTCCCGTCGCCCCAGCTTCTACACCTGTTAAGATAAGGGCTGATGGGCGCTCATTTGCGGATCCAGAGGGCAGAAAGCAGACCCCTATACGTGAAGCATCCGATGAAGAAGACACGCTACGGCCGTTTTCTGTGCCTAGACAGACACCGTTCTGCAAATTCGGACAATTGAGGTTGGAAGGATCAACCGGGAAGCACGCCCGTCACACTTCCGACTCCAATGTTACCTCTTCTCGGGCACCAGCTTTGGGCACGCCAAGCGCCAGACAACCACCCCAAACCATCCGGAAGAAGTCGGGTCAGCCTGTCAAGTCGTCCCTCAAGAGTGCCCGCCGGCCTGAGCTACATGTTGTCACAGAGGGTTCCTTTGCCAAAAGCGAGCCCGCTACGCCCACCCATACAAAGGCTGTCAAGTTCGACTCCAAGCTCGAGCATGTGAAACTTTTCCTGGCAGAGCAAAAACCACTTGCGGTGTCAAGGGATGGCAGTCCAACCAGCGATACAAGCGGGGACGAGTTCCCATCATTCATCTACGGTGACGGCAGCCGTGAAAATCAACAAGTCGAGATGCTGGTTCCCAACATGCCGTCATTTTCCAGAAAGACGGAATACGTCGCGTTGCAAGGGTTGGTACTTTCTCAGGATCAGCGTACGATCACCGGCAGCGTTCGCGTTCGCAATATCGTGTACGAAAAATGGTTGGCTGTCCGTTTCACATTGGATTGGTGGCAAACGACCAGCGAGGTCACAGCGCGGTATGACAGATCGGTCGAGGGCGGCGCCTTTGATGTATTCACATTTACCCTCCGCTTACACGACATCTGGTCTCGTATCGAAGAAAAGACGATCTTTTTCGCGCTGCGGTACGCAGTGGGGGGGCAGGAGTACTGGGATAACAATGCCGGAAAGAATTATCAGATCAAGTTTGTCCTCGCGCCTCCCTCGGAGCCCTCGAGCGCGGTCGACAACGAAACGAGCCTCAGAGATTTGGATCTGAGGTTGGAGGACCTTGCGAAGGCCAGATCTGCTCCTATCCCCATTACTCCCTATCGGCTCGGTCGATCGTTCAGCGCTGATCACCAGTATTCTTCGTTTGCAAAGTCGTTTTCCCCACGATACGATTTCGCTTCGGCGTACAAGACGCAATCGGTAAGGAATGCCTCGCCTCAGCCTAATGGCCATACGCGCACGCATACACATCCATCTGGTGGGCCAGCTACTGCCGGTCCATGGTCCGACACGTGGAAGGCACAAGAGATCGAGCAGGTTACACCTCCCCCGCGGCCACGACCACAGACACCTCTTTCTCTCGGGTCACCACGGGAAGCGATGGATGATACACCCACACCACCAAGTCCTGGCTCGTCCCGCTTACAAGATGGTCGAGAGCGTAATCATCGTCGGGGCTATATTGACAAGGTCATGGAGGGATCTCCCAACATGCGGAAGACACCTACGGGGTCGCCTCTCAAGTTTGGTGTCACGAGCAAAGACACGGCTACCCAGTTACCACGGACACGGTCATACCCACTCACCGCCGAAAAGCCGGGGCCTATGGTGAACTTACCTCAGCACTCGACACTAAAGCCACCGTTATCGATAGAGATTGCGCCAGGTGGTGGGCGGAGTGGCGAGCCGACGCCTTATGAAACCTCGCAGTCGAGTTCCTCGAGCGCCTCCTCCTGCACGCCGCTGTTCTCACCTGGCTCTGACTGTCCCCGAAGTGATACGAGTTACAAGCAGTTCCTCGACCAGTTCGTCCCTCTCCTCGTTTCTGTCGTTCCTGTATGCTAATCTGCTTGCTTAGATTCTGTTTTTACACAGGTGCAGATTCCTTGCTGCAAGAACCATCGGAAGCACTCCCTCGTTCGCAGTCGGTCTCGAGCATTGAGCACTACCTACTATCCCACTCGCCCTCACAGAGCTTCTCAGCTCGATCTTCCCTTGACCCGAGCGGCTCGACTACTCCAACGGCCCTGCTCGCCTGATGATCATTTTACATACATCTTGGTGGGGGCCTACCATGGCACCACGAGCTGTCATGAATAGACTCGCGCCATCGCGATAGCGCAGAGCCTTAACAGGCTTCACACCATCATAGACCCTCTTTGGCTACCATTCTGGCTACGTTTTAACACGACGTATGCCCGTCAGTTGTACATATCCCCCGGTGACAACCGTCGTATTTTTCATCTCATCTTCTTCACCGCATATCTGGACAGATACATGGTACATCTCACCTTTTTTCTCTTCCGATCCTTCGACTTTCTCTTTCTCCTCTTGTAAATGTACAACTGGTCTGATGTTCTGCGCTTAATCTTATCGACTCATGGGGCTTTATCCGTCATATGTGGTTCCCTTGCGTACATGTTCGTCCTGAATCGGTCTCGTATCTATCGCCATACGTCTCACTAGACTGAGGTTTCGATTACTGCACTATGCGTTCTCACTTTGGGGTTTACAATGTGCGTTAGAAGTACGGGTACACATGAATCGATTGAAACTTGTTGGCAAATGATGTTGTTCGAGTACGAGAAGATGATGAGATCAATATCGACCTCTACGAGGGCCCCCTCGTCTATCATAGTACCCGCCGCCGCCGCCACCCCTCTGTCCGCCGCCACCGCCGCCTCCACTACCGCTTGCCCAATCGTCGTTCCGTCCACCGCCGCCGCCGGTCCCACCAGACCACATATTCTCCTGAGGTGGCAACGGCCCGCTCCCTCTCGGTCCGATGGGTGGTAGCGATGAGCTGTTGTGTCCTACATGTTCAGCAGCACCCAACCCAGGGATGAAATCGTCCGAATTCATCGCATCGTCCGCTCCCCCGAACGGCGTCGTTCGATACCCGTACCCATCTGACAACCCACCAGGCAAAACCGTCCCCGCCCCAGAGCCAGCACCTGCGGCCGTCATCGAGCTCGTGCCAGGAGGCGCATCTTCGTCCCGGCCCCACCACCGACCGTTCCCATTTATCCCACCAGGGACCCCCCCGATCCCGAACCCACTGTCGAAACCTCCACTCCCAGCGCCGCCGCTCGGCCCGGCTCCGTAGCTGAACCCAGGGACCATCCCATCCTCTTCGTCCTCCTGCCCACTTACGTCCGTCACCTCGGGTGGCTTCTCTCCGCCCCCTGCAAACACGGAGCTCGCGTCCCCCGGTCGCTCGCGGGACCAGAAACGGGTCGTGTGGTCGTTGGATGCGCTGACGAGGATGTGTCCGAGTGGGTGGAAGGTGAGAGCCCAGACGTTGGAGTCGTGGGCTTGAGAGAGCGTCGCGCGTGGGAGGAGGGCGGGTTGGAGCGGTGTGGGTTCGGGGCCGGTGAGGTCCCAGTGAAGGATCGCGCCTTCGGAGCCGCCGGAAACGAGGATCGGGTGGACAGGGTGCCAGGTGATGGCTGTGGTGAAGAGCAAGAGTAAGTGTGTGTGTGCCTGTGCGGGTACGGAAAAGTATTAGGGAAAGGACGTACAGCAGACTTCTTTCTTGTGTCCTTTGAGGACGCGGAACTCTTTCATGGCGCGGATGTCAAAGACACGCACGGTTTGGTCGCGCGAGGCGCTGGCGACGAGATTGCCGTTCGGGGACCAAGTAAGGGCTTGGATCGTGTTTTTATGTTGGTGACTGCAGTAACGTAGAGTGAGTACCACTTTTTTTGGACGTGGAACTAAAGAAATGACTTGCAGCGTTGAGAGAACTGTGCCAGTGCGAGGATCCCAAAACTTGATCAGGTTGTCTTTGCTCCCAGAGGCGAGCAGACCCTTGGTCGGATGCCACTCGACACATTTGACATCCCAGCCGTGACCTTGGAATGGGTCAGAACATGCAATGTCACCAACGCAACCAAGACTCGCGTACCAGTCAGAACGCGCTCCTCTCTACTCTCCTCGAAGGCCCATATTCGAATGGTCGCATCGTCGCTCGCAGTTGCGAACCGGCCATCGTCCGGACTGAAGCTCAAGCCACGAATAGCCTCCCGGTGTCCCGGCCATGCGTTCAAATTGTTCATGTTCGGTTGAAAGTACTTGATGATGCCACTCTGATCTGCAGAAGCAAGGTAGGAGCCCGAATGTGTAAACTGGAAGGCACGGATGGCGGAATCATGAGCCTGCAAGATGGTCTCAAAGTTGAAGGTCAGACCGTTCCAGAGCGTAAACTCGCCGCTCGTCGAACCGGTCAGAACGCGCCTTCCCTCGGGCGTCCACTAGAAAAACAAGGGTGATCCATCAGGTGTGCAGATGCGGCGCGAATGGCAACTCGGAACGGACCGTCACGACGTTGACTGGACAACGAATTTTGTTGGTCGAGGTGTGTATGAACTTGGTGCACAGCGATGTCGATGCATTACCCGGGTAGGCGATGGGAGGGAGAAGCTAATCAATATTATCATTCGTTCAGCATGTACACGATCGTATCGGTTGGAAATAATCCCTACATCGACTATGTAGGGTGGTGCAGGTCTCATATAAGGTACATATGTTGGATTAGGGCGATGTTTCCGCAACTAGGAAGACCACAAAGGGTGAGTCGAGCGGGGTCGTGATTCATAAAAAGGGTACGCGCGTACCAGTACCCATCTACCCATTCCACCGTTGAAATCGACCGTGCGACGGGGTCTCGTTTTCTTGACGGCTTTCCCGTCCGCGAGTTGTCGTGCAGCAGCGAGTTCTTGTTCGAGGACTTTCGCATCGTCTACTGGCGGTGGTTGTGGGCCTGTCAGATAGCGCTTTGGTGTCCATTCCAAGGTTGGGTGCGACAGTCGGGGTAGCGAGCTTGATGGAAGGAGTACGGGGACTCCAGCGCTAGCCATGTCTGATGTAACTCGGAGTGTTGCAGAAAGCAGGTTTTGATTGTTTACACGTGTTGCTATGTGGCAGTGTATAATAGGCTTGCTCTATTCAGTGCCAGAAAAAGTGCATTGACCACAATGCACCGCAAGTTGGCAGGGATGTCGAGTCAGAAAGGCAGCGAAAAAGTGAGTGGGAGGGCAGACTTAAGGAGGGCCCTCTCAAAAAATTCCCCTGTCCCCCTTTCTTCCCAACCACCACCATCTCTGCCAACTTTACCTACACACCTCAATTTTACACAGTAGTAGAGTTGGTCTGATGGCACGCACAAAGGTATGCATACATCATTCATGATACTGTTTCCTATTTTCTGCAAGTGAGAACGATGGGGTGTTTTCGTCGTCGTCGATGCCATTGTTGACGAGGAGAACAATGTGGCACCGGGTGAGGGGATGTGACGCGGGGTCACGCGGTGTGCACAAACACGGAAAGATGGCAGCACGGAGGCTCGAAACAACGTTTCCGTTCTTCCGCATCGTCACAGTCTTCGGAGGATGGCCTCATTTCTTCCGTTCGAACTTCCAATGTCTCGATATATGTTTTCGGAGACTTACCTTTTTTGGAAATTATAGCAAACCGCTCGTAAGACGACTGGTGGTAAGGCACCACGCAAACAACTTGCCACTAAGCAGACCCGCAAGAGTGTCGCGGTAAGTGATCATATCATGCTCTCCTCCATCGTATACTCACTCAACCCCTGCAGGCCGCTGCCACCGGAGGCGTCAAGAAGCCCCATAGGTTCCGTCCGGGCACCGTCGCCCTCCGTGAAATCAGGCGGTACCAGAAGTCCACTGAGCTTCTGATCCGCAAGCTACCTTTCCAGAGGCTCGTCCGAGAGATTGCTCAGGACTTCAAGGTTTGTCTGTTCCTCGTGTCGTTGATATACTTCCTAACCTCGTCATTGTCCAGACCGACCTCCGTTTCCAGTCCTCGGCTGTGTTGGCCCTTCAGGAAGCCAGCGAGGGTGAGCGCACTCCCTATTCTACGTTCAGACCATAACTGATGCCGAGTGCAGCCTACCTCGTCTCTCTCTTCGAGGACACCAACTTGGCCGCTATCCACGCCAAGAGGGTGACCATGTAAGCCCACACCTTTTGCTTACCTTCCCATACTCACACTTTGCAGTCAACCCAAGGATCTGGCCCTCGCTCGCCGCCTCCGCGGTGAACGTGCCTAAATGGAGACAATTTTTATGAGAGTCTATTCAAACGACGTGGATTTTTCTATGCCTCTAGTAGCTTTATATTGCTATCCTTTGCTCGTAGGGTATTCGTTATGAGCCTTGATGTGGTTCTCTAGTGGTATCGTTTCTCGTAGGTGCGGAACAGCGTGATGTATGCCAATGTTAGTTGCATGAAAACACGTCGCGTTGGCAGGCATGCAGCCTTCCTTATCTTTTCTACTGCATTGACTTCTTACGTAAGTATACGAGGTTGGTCGGCAATATCCGGCTACGGACCCCGAAAGCACATGAGTGGCAGGATGGCATAGTCCTAACTTTAGAGCATGCCCCGACGCACAGTTTCCAAGTATCTGAAAGTTCGTATACCCGCTCTACATCACGACGGTTACAAAGTCCAGCAAATATGCGATATCCTCGCTGTCAAGAAGTCATTTGTTCACAAAACGCTTGCTTTGCTCTCGAACTCTGGCGTTGTTAGGAAGCCTCACAAACATTCTCATGTCGGCGGCCGTCCTCGTGCCTCCCTTTCGACACTTTCTCGGGCTATAAACCGGTCGTATGTCACTCGAAAAGTTGCCACC
>JBBPNW010001036.1:0-11435 GCA_038091115.1 Rubroboletus rhodosanguineus
AATGACAGTATGGTGCATTTTGAGCACTTGTCATAGAATTCGAAGAGTCCTGGAATGACTTTTACAGTCAGACAGCGATCTTTGAGTAAAGTACCCATTGATATGAGCTTGATTGTACATGCGGGCATGTGTATTACGGGCGATAATTGCACTCGTATGCCTTTGTAGTCTATAATCACGGTTCCTTCTCTGAGTATTGGAGCCTTTCCGTTCACGGTTTGCAAGAATTGAGGTTCCACATATTTGACATATTCCGTAAAGTCATTTATGTCATGTGTAAAGTGAGCTGAAGCTCCCAAGTCTAAAAGCCACATATCAGGAAGTGGCCCTTCTGTGTGTTCAGGTTGTTTACCTTTACTGGACGTTTGAGAACAGTCATCACACGTGGCAAATGGTAAATGTAGTGATTTCATTTCACTACCTACAGCAGACATGTGTACAGACAAGTAGGTACAACTCTGTGGCGAAGAAAATCGCACATCAGTGTCTGTGTGGTGTGAGGATGAGTATACTGACCAGGTATCATCTGTGAAACCAAAGTCATAGTAGTTCCCAAGATAAGACTCAGGGAAATTGTCGTCATCGCTGCCCAATGAGACTATGTCTTTATCATCCACTTCCATAAGCTGGGATGTATCATCATCAACTTCCATGAATCGGGATGCATCATCAGCAACCTGTGTCAACCGATCTTGAAGCCGGTGGGACGAGGGAATACCTCCTTGTCAATTTATGTGGCGGTTAGCCTCCGGGTCAAGTATGCGCACAGTTTCAATGGTAGGTGTGACACCCAAGCGATGTGCTAGAGAAATAGCATTCTTGGCATGTGGGAAGGCGGGTTCACCATAATTGGTGGCGCCGGAGGTATGTGACAATGTGTGGGGATCGATGGTGGTGGAGTAAGTGGGCGGATGCACTGGGTTGAGAACCACAGGTGCAGCAAAGGCAAAGGAGGCAGCGGGGGTTGCTTTGGTGTTGGTGGCATGAGCCTGCTGTCACTTCTGCTGCTTCTCCTGTCCAGCTTGTGAGCGCTTTCCTTGACGGCGTTTCTTGCCATTGCCTTGGGTGGAGGAACCATCTTGTTGCTGACCTTGTTGCTGCTGCTGCCAAAATGAAGGATCTCCCCCTTTCTGTTTTACAGCAGAAACCTTATTTGCCTGCGGCTGGGTTGGCTTACGGCGGGAAGTATGTTGCAGCCAGGTTGCAGTGACAAGCTGCTCGATCTCGGAAACGTTTGGAACCACAGAACCGGGAGGTCCAGAAATGGTTCCGGTTCCGGTTGCAGGCGCTCCGGATCCGATGCTCTTGAAATTGAGTGCTTGATGTACGTTATTGGCGTATGCAGGGAGCTTGGAGAGAACGATCATTATTTGTATTTTGTTGGGGATCATATACCTGACATCATCAAGATGAGCAAATTGCGAATTTAGTTTCGCAAAGAATGGAGCGGGATGGTTGTTCTCAGGAATGGAAGTATTCATCATGATCTTAAATTCCATGTAGGCGGTGGTGACACTAGGCGTGGAGTATGCCTTTTCAAGTTCCATCCATAGGAGTGAGGCATAGTGCTGGGAAACAAATTTGGCAGCGATGTGAGAATCGAGTTTGAGGCGCATAACCCCAAGTGCCTTGTCATTTGTACAGTGGCTCAAATAAGTGTCCCAATGTTTGGCTGTTTTAGAAAGAATTGGTATTTGCAAGAGATCCAGAAGGAGTCAGCTCTAACCCTTGCAGGGTCATCAATAGCCCTAACCATTTCTCTGAATATGAGTGCTTAGTCATGTGATCTGGTTGCCATGGCACTCAGATATAACCATATTAAAATGACATGTCATTGGGACACTTATTTGGCCATGATATTGTCAAGCAGTATTTAGTAAATGACATGAGTTTTTGGTAGTTTTTGATGAATGCTATGTCTCAGTCCTATCTGAGTATGTAAATTACATGATCCTAATCAATGAAAATAGCATGAACTAACCCTACTTTACCATAAAATCCATTTCTGCCTCTTCCAAAGTCAATATCTGTCTTTTGTTTGAATCTAATCTTTCTGCTGATCAAATCTCCCATAAATTTGGTCTGGGGAGTCTACTGTAGCCAGGTTCATTTATGGGGTCCACACAAAGCAGAAAAACTAGAATGTCCTTTTAAACTTTGTTCTACTATCAGAAGGGAAAATATGTCTATTATTATCTCTGGGAGAGCTTGAAATGCTGTCCAGACCACCATGTCACCAATTCAACCTTGGCTTACCTGTCTCTTCCCAAACTGCTCAAATCTGCATTCCTGAAAGCTGTAGTCAAGAAGAAGAAATCATTCTTATCTACCAATATAGATAACAAAAACTGCCTGGTGTTTCTGAGCACCAAAACAACACTGTGGAGAACTTGACTATGGTTATATTATCACATAAGACCATGATAAATATGATTAGGTCAGGAAAAATGAAGTATATGTAGACACTAGCAGAAAAACATTTGCAGAATAAAAATATATTTATGTGGTGAGATTTGGAGAAGATTTCTTGATGGTTTGGGAATGTATGGGCTGAATTGCAGTTGAAATCCTTATAGAGATAAAAAGGAGTGTAGATACTGAGCAGTCTATCTTAATTTTGGGGCACAATCTGCTTCCCAGAATATAGAATATAGAGATCTTGGATAAGAGCACTATTACTCAACAATACAATGACCCTAGGTACTCATCTAGAACAGCCCAGCATTGGCCCATTTCTCAATGGATCAAGATCCTTGATTGGCCAGTACAATTTCCAGATCTTAACCCTATTCACATCTCTGGTAAATTTCCAAAAAAGAGCCTAACAGTTATACAACTCCACCAAAAGAGAGTTGGGATCTTTACAAGAGGATTGAAGTGAAATAGGGCAAGGTAGAGATTCAGGAGTGTTAAAGAATGATAGAAGGTATGCCTAGGGGACTGCATGCGATGATAAAGGCACAGGGGGACCTACAAAATACTAAAACTCTAGAATAGAAATGCTGCTCAAATAAGTGTCCCAATGATTTGTCATTTTAATATGGTTATATCTGAGTGCCATGGCAACACAGATCACATGATTAAGCACTTATATTCAGGGCAAGGATTAGGGCTATTGATGACCCTGCAAGAATTAGAGCTAACTCCTTCTGGATCTCTTGCAAATACCAATTCTTTCCAAAACAGCCAAATATTGGAACACTTATTTGAGCCACTGTATCTTCCCATGCTTCAATAGCGTTAGTCCGATCGGTAACTATGTCTCCGGCCACGTCCTGGATGTGATTGGGTTGGACCTGCAAGAGTACTTGCCAGAGTCCCTGAGAGCAGAGATAGGACTCCATTTCTATGGCCCATCGTTGATAGTTTGTCCCGTTCATACGGGGAAGGTCCTTGAATGTGGTAGAAGACATGTAGGTTTCTCAGGATGAAGGAATGTCAGTACTATCCAAGTGTTCAATGAAAAGTCAATGAAAAAATGGCGGCGAAAAATTTGTGCTTTCCTGAACATTTTTCAGAATCCTCTAGAGGGACCTAGTCTCCCCATAGGACCTGAAAATTAACTCCTTGAGTGTAAAAACACATCAAAAGAGTGAGCGTAAAAATGCTCAGAGTAAAGCAGCATTGGCAGCGTGAAAACACACAGCCTTTGCACTCAGGTTTCAGTAGAAACTCCCAGTGTGCATAAAGCACTACTGGGGCTCATAACCTGTTGAGAGCCAGCATGTACTGGCAGAGTGTACACTACTGAGACATACCTGAGGTTCAGCTTTGTTATGACCTTAGCACTCAAAGTGAGGCTTTGGGCAAGAGAATCAAAATACCGAAGATGGGGAATAATCTACAAGAAGTCCCTATTTATATACTAACTACTGAGGTCACTTACTAAGTAATAGAATCCGAAGGAACGTTGTGGAATGTTCTACGAGATTAAAAGGTATGAGGTCATCGGTGAGTAAGCGATGATGTAGGTGTGATGTCAGGATCTAGAACGGTCTAGACCTTGTGAAGGGGAAGATAAGATAAGATAACCGGGAATGAGGTAAAGTGTACACGAAGGTTACGATAGGGGTTTTTAAGATATCGTTTCATTACCCCCTTTTCAAGGCTCATTGCGCTCAATAAGAATACCTTCAATGCGTGGTTCCACGTCGGGCGCAGGGATTTCGAATAGTCCGTCGGGTAGACGGTTGAGGGTTTTCGTGAATGACTTGAAGTCGGGGTTGAAGAAGAGCGCTGTGTGGGTGGATAGACACAAGGAGCAGTCGCATGGTTGTGATGAGCGAACTGCTTGGGGATGTTTCTTGTGGAATCGTTCAACGCTGGCTTTAGCCCCTTTAAGATTCTCTTTTGGTTCCCACGTGCGGTCTTCTTTAGGGTAGCTTTTCCAGTCGACGAGGTACTCAGTTTTCCCTCGGCGTTTTCTGGAATCGATGACGTCGTTGACTTTGTACGTCGGTTCATTATGTACGATAGTTGGGGGTGGCGGCGTCAGTTTTTGTTGGGATGGGAACTCGGGTTGTCGGTAGGGTGTGAGGAGTGATTCATTGAATGTCGGGTGTATGCCCTTCATTCCTTGTCCGAGTTCCAGTTGGTACGACGTTGGCGAGACCTTTTTGACAACCTTAAAGGGTCCGTGATGTTTGTCGTCGAACTTTTTTGTTGGTTGATCTGTGCGGAGATTGGTGCCATCTAGGAGCACCAGGTCGCCGGGTTTGAATTCTTGGCTGGGTCTAGCCTTTTTGTCGTATTGCTTTTTCATTTGCTCCGCTGCGAGCTTTAAGGCTTCATGTGCCTTGCCCTGGTGAAGCTTCATCTTTTCTACGAAGCGTGATGCTTCCTTGTTTCGGACTTCAATTTTCTCAGAGCCGATTCGGGGTTGTTGTCCGTAGTTTAGGATGAACGGGGAATAACCAGTTGCCGAAGTGGTGTTCTGGTTGTGAGCAAACTCGGCTAGTGCTAGCCACTCTGCCCAATTGGTCTGTCATTGGTTGACGTAGATCCGTAGGTATTGTTCGATTTCCCTGTTTATTCGTTCTGTTTGTCCATCCGTTTGAGGGTGGTAAGTGGTGGACGGATTGCCTTTGATCTTCAGAAGGGTGTACAAGTCTTTGATGAACTTGGATACGAACTTTGGACCGCAGTCTGAGATGACCTTCTTGGGAGTGCCATGGAGTTTGAATACATGGTCACGGAATATCTTGGTGACTCCCAAGGCGGAGATGGTATGAGACACAGGGAACGCGTGGATCATTTTTGAAAATCTATCAACAACAACCAGTATAGCCGTTTTCCCTTCTGATTGTGGTAAGGGGCCGATTATGTTGACCAAGATGATCTCCCAAGGGGTGTTTGGGATTTCATTTGGGTTTAACAGCGTCTTTTTTGGGTTTGTTGTTGGTTTTGTCCTTTGGCACGCGTTGCAACCGCGTACATACGACTCGATATCCTTTCACATTGTGGGCCAGAAATATTTGGCGTGAATAAGGTCAAGGGTGCGTCTCGTGCCCGGGTGACCAGCGAGGGGGTGGTCATGATTTTCCTGAAGGATTCTTTCTCGCAGGGACTGGTCGTTTGGAACATATAGAATGTCCTTCCAGTATACTAATCCTTCCTTCAGGGTCCAATGGGATGACGGGTCCTTAAGTCCATCAATCGCAAAGGGTTCTCGTTTGTTTTGTGCTTCTCAGATCGCCTCTTCTATATCGAGACGAGAAGATGCATGGAGGTAAATCTGACAGTTTTCTTGGCATGGTGTGAAGAGTGAATCAGGTAGGAGGATCTTTTGTTTATTATCCGCGTCTACCCCCTTTTCATACTCAGGCATCCGTGATAAGGGGTCTGCTGGGTTACTTTTCCCTGGGCGGTGCTCAATATGGAAATGGTACTCTTGTAAGGTTAACTGCCACCGTGCTTGTCATCGTGTCAGATCTTGAGGTCTTCTAAAGAACTCGAGGTTTTTGTGGTCGGTTAGGATGAGGAAGGGTTGTTTTGCACCTAGTAGGTACTGACGCCATTCCTTAAGTGCATACATGATGGCGGCGAGTTCCTGGTCGGCCGCATGGTAGTTCCTTTCCACGGCACTTAACGCTCGAGATATGTAGGCAACAGGATGCCATTCACCGTCCTGCTTCTGAGAAAGTATTGCACCCATGCCGACACCAGATCCGTCTGTTTCAATGTGGAATTGATCGTCGTCTCTTGGCATGGCTAGTGCGGGGGCACTAGTAATGGCGTCTTTCAATTTCTCGAAAGCTTCCTGGCATTCTTCACTCCATTTAAAGTCACGATTTACCGATGTGAGAGTGTTCAGGGGCTTCACTATTTTGGCATGGTTGTTAACGAAGCGTCGGTAGAAGTTTATGAATCCGAGGAAACCACGGAGTTGTTTTTTGTTAGTGGGTACAGCCCACTCTTTTATGGCCTTTATCTTTCCGGGTTCCATCTTTACACGGTTCTGTGATACGATCACTCCGAGAAACTCTGTTTCTTTGGTCTCGAAGTTGCATTTATCGTGACGTAGATAGAGTTTATTTTCACGTAGGATTTGTAATACCTTGCGAACCACCTTTCTGTGTTCTTCAATTGTCTTCGTGAAGATCATGATGTCGTCTATATAGACTACAACTACTCCGCAATTGATGAGATCCTTGAATAGCGAATTCATCATGGTTTGGAACGTCGCGGGTGAGTTTGTAAGTCCAAAGAACATTACTAAGGGTTCGAATAGGCCTCGATTAGTCCTAAACACGCCTTTCCATTCGTCACCTTCCTTCATTCGTACATTGTTGTACCCCCATTGTACATCCATCTTGGTGTAGAACTTGGCTGATTTGAGCTTGTCGACGAGTTCGTTAATTAAAGGGAGGGGATATCTATTGCATACGGTGACGGCATTTAACTTCCGGTAGTCTTGGACTGGTCATAGGTGGCCGTCTTTCTTTTTGATGAAGAAGAAGGCTGACGCGAATGGGGATTTTGACGGACGAATTCGTCCTGTCCTTAGATTTTCCTCGAGGAACTTGTCGAGTTCTTCTTGTTCTCCTGGTCCGAGAGGGTATGTTTTGCAATCCACAGTGTGGTCTCCTGGGAGGAGTTCAATTGTGTGGTCCCATGGACGTCTCGGTGGGAGTTCGTCAAAGTTCTCTTTAGCGAATACATCTGCGTAGTCGTGAATGTATTCTGGAGCTGCTTCCTCAAAGGTTTTCTTTTTCTTTTGTGCAAATTTGGCGGCGGCTACATCTGTGGACACGTTTCGACTGTGGAAATACGAGTCGGTATTGATGGTAAAAAGGCGTTTGCTTTCACCATATCTGACATATTCATTGGTCACCTCCTCTTCAAGGTCCTCCTCTGTCTCGATGAGATCAGGTACGTGATCGTTGTCACACCTGAAGCTGAGTTGCCCTGTCTCCCAGTTGATGTCGGGATTGTGGATTTTCAGCCAATCATGACCCAAGAAAATATCATTAGTGGTCAGTTTAGTGACTGCGAGGGCGATTTCCTCCTTATGATCGAGAATGTCGAGTTGGACAATCACGAACTCCTTGATTTGGCCGGCCAAGTTTAGCGAACCATCGGCATTGTATACTGAGATTCCTCAGGGGAGTGCGTGCTTGTGGAGGTTGTGTTTTTCAACGAATGATGCATTGATGGAGGAACCCGTACATCCAGAGTCAATAAGAGCTTTGACTTGGTGTTTGGACCCTTCATTTCCAGTCACCATTACTGGGACTTCCAAGGAATTGCGCTTCGTTCGTCGAGTTGAAGCGTTAACAAATCGTGGTTTTCCTTCTAGGTCCTTAATGACCCACCATGCCGCATCATCGGACATATTTTTAATGTCATTTATTAGATCTGACGT
Source organism: Rubroboletus rhodosanguineus (assembly GCA_038091115.1). Lineage (NCBI taxonomy): Eukaryota > Fungi > Basidiomycota > Agaricomycetes > Boletales > Boletaceae > Rubroboletus > Rubroboletus rhodosanguineus. The sequence goes on from JBBPNW010001036.1 coordinate 7,865, forward strand.
GACCTCTTTGATCCGAGAGTCGTGAATGAACGACTTCAGATGGTTTATCACCCTTTTCTCATCGGGACCATTTATTTGTTATCTGATCCATCGAATGGACCAGGGATCTAGGGTATTTCCCCATGACTTCGTTTTATGAGAGCGGGTTTTCACATCCGTGCTCCCAAAGCCACCAGCTCCTCAAGCTGTTGTGTCTAGATCTTCGACTTCCTCTACTTCTGGGGTCGAAATCTTTTCCAGTATTAATTGAGCTACTTTATCCTTTCGCTCAACTTTGAATTCCTTGTCAGCTTGATTGACTAACAGAATTTTCACTTCACCCCAATAGTCTGAGTCAATGACTCCAGCTCCGGTAGTGATCTGTTTCTTAACCGCAAGCCCACTCCTTGGTGCAATATGGCCGTAGTGTCCTTTTGGGATTTTCATGGATATTTTTGTACTTATAAGGGCCTGGCCCTTTGCTGGCATGGTTACATCCTCAGCGGTGTACAGATCAAATCCGGCCGCGCCCAGAGATCCTCACACAGGGAGGGGAATTGTTTTATCCTCGCGTTTAACCTTAAGCTTTGGTGTTTCGGTTTCACGCTTTAATATTTTTACAAGAGGAACTTTAGACTCGTCCTCAGTGAGTTCAGCCGTTTCATCAGTGTTCAAAGCGTTATATTTATTTTCAGACGCAATACATTGTATACTAGATGAAATGTTCGAAGGAGAGTCAGACCGGCTGTCTACTGCTCTCCGCTTCCAAAACCCTGGGTGTTCGCATCGACCACCTTCATGCTGGTGGCGAGCTCCGCATCATCTTGATAGAAGATTTTTGCGTTCTTGTATTCCATGAAGCGCATGCGCTTTGGAGGTTTGAAGTGTTCTTGGCAGGGCCACTTCTTTCCACACTTGAAGCAGAGCCCCTCTGCTCGCGCCTTTCCAATGTCCATCGGGGCCCCCTGACCACCAAAAGTCCCAACTTGGTTGGGGTGGACACTTGAAGCGGCTGCAGCAGGCGCGCCACTTGAACCTTGGTTGGGTTGGCTAGACCCAGTCGTAGCCCTTGGTTGCCACCACTGTGGCGTTGGGTAAGCCGATTGACCGCGTTTTTGATGAGGCGGGAGTTTTGTCTTTCAACGAACTCCACCACCTCACTTTGGATTCCCCTTCGCACTACGTTGATGAGTACCTTTTGAGCTGACGTGGGGCGGTCGTCAAACTCAGCCTCGATCACCAACTGGTGTATGTGGACGAAAAAGTCCTCAATTGTCTCCTTTGGGTATTGACGTATGGAGAAGAGCGCCTTTTCGGCATTCCTTTGGAAGCCGGCTGGGAGGAAGGTTTTTGTGAGCTCCTCCACAAAGCTCTCAAAAGTCATGGAATTGTAAGTTCCACGAGCAACTTCAGCAGGCTCTTCCTCAAATCCAGCGAGGTAGTTTAGGACCCCGCGGATCCAAGGGTTGAATTTTTCCTTGTTGCCCTCATATGCCTCGGGCTTGGCGGTGATCAAATTTCCCAGTCGAGTGGGGGGTGGCCGAGACAAGGCCATTGTGGTGATTGGTGCAGGTCTAGCCTCTGCACGAGGCGCAGGGGGAACTCCAGCCGTAGTCGGGTTGACGAGGAACTTTTCGTACCATTCCTGGTACTCATCGGAAAAGGTAGGGTTGGGGGCTCGGGACTCTCTAGCGAGCCCAAGCCTGGACATCCGCGTGGAGATCTCTTCTTCCACGTCTTCGTCTGAGGAGCCTCGCGCCATGTCGGCTGCTTGGCAGGGGTGGAGAGGGGAGCGGATCATCAACGTACTCATCGTCGGCGAAATAATCTGAGGTTGTGGTAGAGGGGGGATTGTATAGCTCTAAGGAATCGTGGATCCTTCAAGCTCTTGGGGGAGTGATGAGGAGGAGGCGTCTGAAGAAACGTCTCCAGGTACCGTTGAGCGGAATATTGGAAGAAGGGGGAAAACACCTTGTGTGAGCCTCCCTAGTCCTCATCACCAGACGACTTCTAGGTCTCACACTGAACGCGGGAGTGGGGGATCTACGGCTTCTTCGTCAGCCTTGAATCCCTGTTGAGGGGATGTCCTTTATTCCTGGACGAGGATAGAGTCGCCTTAAAAGTCCACGCGACCACACTGGGAGGAGGTACGCTGACGGACAAGGGCTGTTAACCCACGTGACAATGACCCGTGATCACGCAAATGGTGGGACCAGATGTATCGTGTATCCCTACACGCTAGAGTCGACGTCACTCTAGAACCGGCCCTAGTGCACTATGGGCGACAGCAACGTTATCCGATTTAGAACACTGGACAAGCGTATGAATAGCGTGGGCGCAGTGCTAGTCTGCTCTCAGTTTTATCTCCGAGAAGGAGAGATTCCTCTTAAACGATGAGGTGCTCGTATAGAGTGCTGAAAGATAGGAAAGGGTATCCCTCATGAGGGGAGAGTGAGTAAACAGAAGGAGTAGGGAAGGGAACAGTTATAGCCGGAGCAAAGGGCTCGACGGCAGGCAAAGCGAAAAGGGTGAGGTCGGAGTCGGGAGTGTGTCGGGAGGACGAGAAGTCTTGAGGAACGACGGAGGCTAAATGCTCCACGTCGTTTGTTGTAGGGAGGAATGGATGGAGGGGAATGAGCAGAACGGTGACAAAGTGTCCCGTTGTACTCGAGAGGATATCTTTGGTATTATGTTATGACCTTAGCACTCAAAGTGAGGCTTTGGGCAAGAGAATCAAAATACCGAAGATGGGGAATAATCTACAAGAAGTCCCTACTTATATACTAACTACTGAGGTCGCTTACTAAGTAATAGAATCCGAAGGAACGTTGTGGAATGTTCTACGAGGTTAAAGGGTATCAGGTCATCGGTGAGTAAGCGATGATGTAGATGTGATGTCAGGATCTAGAACGGTCTAGACCTTGTGAAGGGGAAGATAAGATAAGATAACCAGGGATGAGGTAAAGTGTATGCAAAGGTTACGATAGGGGTTTTTAAGATATCATTTCAAGCTTAATTATAGAACATAGTGTTTCAAATGAAGAATGCTCTTATAACTCAGACTAGCTGAGTCTTAATGTGAATACACAAAGTGTGTGAACTACTTTTCTAATATGGTAGTGTAGTGAGTATAATGTTCAACAAATATCCACTCTATTTCATATTCTTCTTCTCCAGCGATTAGGTCAGGTGGGGGAGCGGGGAAGTTCTTTCCATGAATGTCGTTTTTGTGATAGGGGGATAAGAGAGAAGCATGGAATATAGAATGAATTTTCCATGTGGAGGGAAGACGGAGTTGGTAAGTGATCAGAGATAGGACTTTAGTGATGGTAAAAGGTCCTTCTCATTTTGGGGTGAATTTCAGATTGGTGATACGTCGTTTGAGGTTTCAGGCTTCAAGCCAGACTTTGTCTCCTTTAGAGAATGGGGAGAAGTTTCTGCGAGTGCGATGTAAGTTACGAAAAAAGGTGTGTGAGAATAAGAGAAGGGGTGCGAGTGATACTCGTCCCTGGGATTCAAGATGGTTGCTAAGTATGAGAAGGGTTAGCTTAGGTGTTTCCGGCGCAATTACAACTAATCCGGTCGATTCCGG
>JBBPNW010001037.1:0-11434 GCA_038091115.1 Rubroboletus rhodosanguineus
CATCGAACACCATCCCAGCTCGGTATATTGGCCCACTCCTTCCCTCCCTCGCGCGCGCGGTCCATTGCTTTCGCAACTTTCGCCGCCGGTGCCCCCGTCGGCGGCGCTTTCGGTAACATCATTGGAGGTGTGCTCACCCAACTTAGCAAGTATGTCCGATCTTTCCACGAACTATACTTGCCCTAATATGGACTGCTCAGGCCGCAGTGGCGTTCCATCTTCTTCCTATCTGCCGGTTTATCCGCATTATGTGTACTGGGTGCCCTCGCATCATTCGACGCTGACAAGAAATCCCCCGAAGCCGGTGCACGCGTCGATTGGATTGGTGCACTCTTGGTCACTTCCGGTTTGGTGCTAATCGTGTTCGTCCTCGGTGATGCCCCAGCTGCGGGTTGGAAAGCTCCTTGTGTGTTCCGCTTCCTACCTGTTCCGAACAATGCTTCACGTACTCATTTACGTCAGATATCATCGCTTGCTTGGTCATCGGAGTGATCCTTACCGGCCTCTTCATCGCTTGGGAGTATCATTTGGAGAACTCCGCTACTGGGCCCGATAAGCCACAGTCGTTCTGGACGCCACCACCCCTTATGAAGCCATCAATTTGGGGTCGGGCTAGGGGTCGCATGGCCGTGATTCTCGTGATCGCGTTCCTAAACTGGGCTGGTTTCATCTGTTGGACGTTCTGGGTTCAGGTTGGTCCCACCTGACTGCGATAACGCGAAGATGCTGATGTACCCCGTTCAGCTGTTCTACCAGAATTACCAGGACCTTACACCCGTGCACGCGATGGTCCGATTTATTCCCATGTTCGTTATGGGATGTATCTGCAACATCTTTGTTGCGATGGTGGTTTCAAAACTTCCTCTATTTGTGTTCATTGGTGAGATAGATTCTTCAATTCTGGTCGCTGGAGATTCAGACTGATGCCTAACTTTGTTGCTCTCTAGTGTTCGGCACTCTTATCACGGGATTCGCTTGCGTCCTGTTTGCCCTTATCGACCCATCAGCTACATACTGGGCTTACGAGTTCCCGTCTACCATCATGGTCGTATTCGGAGCTGACTTTGTATACTCTGTCGGCACTATCTTTGTTGCGAAGATCGTATTCCCGCATGAACAAAGTCTTGCAGGAGGATTATTCCAAACCATGACTCAGGTGAGAGCTAGAAATATCTATCGTCTCACGTCAAGTTATCATTGGATCGGCGGAATTGCTGACTCGCATCACACTCTACAGATCGGAACAGCGTTTGGTCTTACGATTTCCACGATCGTGTTCAATAGTGTCGTGAAAACACAATCGGCCAAGCTCGGCGTGACATTGAATGCTGCGGGATCGAATATGCCTATGGCAGCGCAACTGGATGGTTACAGAGCCGCCCAATGGACCGGTGCTGCTTTCCCATTCCTAGGTATGTACTTTACGTTTTACTTTTTTTCTAAATGGGGAGTTGTGCTGACGATGTAATTCTCTGTAGCTGGCGTTTTAGCTGCTATGTTCATGCGAAAAGTCGGCATCGTAGGACATCAACGCAAGGAAGAAGACCCATCTGAGCAGACCATTACCGAACAGCATGCGGATGTCTAACTTCAGACATCGGATCAGTCCTACGTAACAACCATCTGGCCCATATCGAACCCCTCACTCTCGGATTTACTGGACGTGTCCAATCCATCCTAACTTACCCACTAGACTACTGCATGACATGTTCCGGTTCCCAAGGTTACCCAATCTTTTGTGGATATGACCCGCCGTACGACACGTACGAAGAGCTATGAAGGGACATGGACCTTGTAGCTGTGTCACATAGGTTCCGCACACGTCATTCGTCTTGCATATCTCACTCGAATCGTTGCTCTTCATTTCGCTTTGCCTCATTTCCTTCACACAACAGCAGATGACATCTTCAATAATCTACTTAAACAGCTCTCCGTCGACGATAACTTATTTTTTAATCACTACCCCTTCTGTTTTCCTTTCGACTTCTTGGTTGGCTTGGCTTTACTTGGTCTTTGTCTCATTTTTTATCTATTTATCTTTATCGGAGGGGTAGTTGAAAGACGAAGACAGAAGGGATAGGTTCCAATCGTACAAACAAGCTTTCACATGCATGGGTACCGTCGACGAATAAATTAAGTGTAGTGTACTATGTGTCGTGTCGTCCTGAATCGTCACTCTGCGTTTTACGTAGACTCGAATTTTATCGTACTTGGAACACATGCTTTCGCCGAATGGAGTGTAGTTGACGTGCCTGTTGTGCAAACCAAATCAACTCCTGCGGTTGCGCCGTCACCATGGCTTGAAAAGCGAGCCGAGGGTAGATCTGAGTACCTGCGTGTACACCCTACCTCCGCACAGTACAACACACGTGTTAGCCTGCCAAGTCTGAACGGGCGTCCATTCACGTGGCACCGAGTCGTTGGTCGACTTGTATGAACGGTGCCTTTGCCGTGACCCGAGGTACCGATCGATCCGAGTGAGGACGATGATCCCGCGGAAGATGAGTAACTTGGAGATGGATCGCAACCCCATGACGAGACGCGCCGAGATCTTGCCTGGTCGGACGCGTCTGCGAATAGAACGGGTCAGTACGCCTCCTTGGAGTTGGGCAGTGGCGACGTCACGGCAACTCCATTGAACTGCGATGGTCCCGCTGTTCGTCGTGCGTGCGTGCGTGTACGACTCGGACGATGTATTAGTACCTGATCATAGCCCGAGTGACGACACGCAGCGGTGGACGCGTGGTGCGACGGCGTATGAGAAAAACCAGAGACTAGTACACGACGTGTTGTAAAACGGCTGTTCATTCGAATGCCACTCCGCGCGCCCGCCCTGCACCCGATCCGTCCACGGTTTTCTGGCCAAGGTCGTCTCCTGCCAGTGTTTTGAAACGACGACGAAAGGGGGAACCCGATCGTGAACAGGACATGCCAGTGTGTGAACAAGGGTGAAACGTGTTGAAACACACGGATGAAACGTCCAAGGAGACGCGGTTCGAACGAAGCCCCGAACAGACGACTCGGACGACTGGGTGTTTCGTAGCACCGCCCAGCCGATCTCGAATTGACCCGCATGATGCCCTGTGATGACATCATCGGGAGTGTACGTAGGGGTGTTTGGAATCGCTCAACCCCCGGTCGACGTTGGCGTGGACGGGTGGTGCGCCTGTGTGATTTCCCCTCCACAGCGGGCTGTGTCTCGTGCCTCGTCGTGACCTCGGAAAATCCAAATAGAACGAGCTTCACATCATTCGATTTCATTGAACGGTGACCGGTGACCTTCCTTGAACCGAACTGGAAGCGACTCGAAGCGAGATAGGATGGGAGAGGGGGGGGACACCTAAAGGAACGCGTTCAAACGGCTTTTTTTTTTTTTTTTTTTTCTCGGGAAACGGCGACATGATCGGGGACCGGACTTGGCGTATCGATGACCAAGATCGGGATTCTTGGACGCCGTTGACGGGATTCGGGTGGGTTCGTGGTACAGAGCGCAAAGGGGTAAAACGTGTTCGGGTCGGAATGCGCTTGCGAGAACATTCAGAGATGCATTCGTGTCATCGACACGATCGAACTGAAAGGCGCCATACCGGTTCCGCGGCATTGCTGTGGAGCGCGATCGCCGGGAGGGGTCCGGGAAATGGGCTCATTATTGCAAGATGAGTAGTTCTCGTCTTGTTTATCATGTGACGGTGTTGCCAACCAACTGCGAACGTGCTGGTAACTGCTGTGCGTAGACGTGGTTACTGGGGTGACAAAGGTTGTATACGCCCGTTCGAACGCGGTGCGCACGACTTTCACGCACGTCCTGTCGCACGTTTGGTGATACGGTGTTGTCCATTGTCTGATCCGCCTGAGCACGCTGTTCAGATAAGGAAGTGAGTCGGTCCGTACCTGGTACGTACGTGTCGGCTCTGTCCCCATGTCCTCATGAATCATGATACGTGATCGTCGTCACGATTGGTATTGATCCGGGGAGGAACACTGGACTTGAAGTTCGTGGTAAAAAGTCATGATACTGACGTTTGATGTAACGTCACGAGTAGACGTGGGGATGGGCAATCCCTGATGGGGCTTAGGCTTGGACTCGTAAAGTTCCGGCCGGACCAACTGGAACGACCGAGTGACTTGCGAAGTTCTCGAGCGTCTTCCCGGTTCCGTTTCTGAAAGCGATGGTTCCCACGTATCCACATTTTGGGAGTAGTTGGCATCCCAATGTCGCCCACGCTCGACGACGACGACCCGAGGTGCCCGGCCAGACGCAGAACTGTCAGGCCCGTCGGTGTCATGGTTTGTGTGGCTACTAGGTCAGCGGACGCAAGGTCTTGGACATGGAACCAGATGTCATGGACAGAAATTATGTTTTTACGCGAGTTTACGTCACACATGCGACATGGCGCAAAGCCGTACAATGAGGACCTAGTACATACCCGACCAATCTCACCACTTTCATTTCCGTCATGTTTCATTGTGGACTAGGTTCAGGTCCTGTGCAATAATGAATGCTGTCTTGTCTCCGATCAACGATACAGTGGAGTTCGTGTTCTGATCGGTCAGCAACTTTGAGTTTCACCATTCGGAGTGCGCACGTAGGAACGTTGATCAGATAGACGGACAGGTCTGGCGAGCCCCACCATCGGTCAAGTTCGGGTGCGAGTCGGAAGCGATCTTATCGTATGAACCCGACATTCCACGTCACAACGCGCACTACCATCGTGACGGGGTTTCATAGCACAGGTTCCGAGCTAAAATAACACGATCATGAATACCTTTCCTATAAAAAAAGTGGCAGCCCGTCGTGCGGAGGACTTGGTCAGCAGAATAATCAAAGGTCAGAAAGGGATCACTCACCCGTACCGTAATGGTACTTGGGGGTCGCTTCATTGTCCGCATCGGGACACGTGATGTCTGGCGCACTCGGGGTGTCTCTCTATCTGACGGTCTAGGGGGCTGCCCACTGGAAACTTTGGACGATACGTACCCACCTCTCCCCGAGACGAAGGCAGATTCCCGCTGAGCTCATCGAATTCATTAGCAGGTGCAGAGTGGGAGACGTTAATACAGACCGTCCTTGGATAAAAGGCCTGCGTCAAAGTCCAGCGGCGGGTTCGCATCTTCGCCATCACTGATACAGACCCTCCCAGCCGATTATGGGTACAATCTCAAACCCTATATATGTTAAAGCGAGCGGGAAGAGTTGCTGTACTTCCTCACATTGCTGTAAATACATCGATGTCATTAGTCGACGTCACAGAAAAATGATTCGCGATTGATGTGTAGCTCGAAACATTCACGCCGATAACAGAGAGATCAACGCACGGATACGAAGGGCCGATCCAGATCTCCGTCGCCGGACTTGATATTAGCACCCAGTTCTTGGGCGTGACGCAGAGATCCGGAGCGACCACGGGTCGATGACAACAACAATTTCAAGACTGCAAAACAGTGTGTCTTAATTGATTCTTAGTAGTGGAGAATCAGAAACATGAATGACCCAATGCCGCGCATTGGGACATACCCAGCCACCAATAGACTTATTGAGTTGAAGGATCCCCACCTTGGCTTGAAACCAGGCCACAAGACTTTCAAATCTACTTCTGCCGGGCGGAATCCCATAAAGGCCCTGATCCTACTGTAAGGCCAATACTTCAGCACTCCACGGGCGTAAGAGAAACACAACAGTGGACTTGGTGGCAATCTTCTCTCTGCTCGTGTCCCCCCACTTGTCTAGGTACACTGGCAGTAATGTTTCCTTTGAAATTCGTCACCATGACCTACCCTTTTTGACACAAAGGGAGCAGTTCTCCAAAGCTCCATCTTTTGTTGCAAAGGCTAACCCAATCATTGTGGTCCGATTTAGTGCTGCGTGCGTAGACTTAACTGTGTTCACCACCAAGACTGGGACAGCAACGATGTAGATATGAGTGAGGTGGGGCACAAGGGCAGGTTGGTGGGCTGCTTACAATTAACAGCGAAGCCGGCGCTCGCGGCGTGGCCGCTCGGCACCACTGCTGAGCGTCCGTCGAGAAATTTACCCGACCCGGTTGGATTTATGTCTGGTAATGGTAGACGAATTGGCAGGGCTGAACGTTGAACCTGGGTAAGTACGTCATGCGAGCGCTTGCAGCCCTCCACGATCAGAATCTTGAGAAAAGGACTGGACTCGATTCATCAATATACACAGTCGCTCCGCTTGTACTGGATGCAGAGTGGACGCAAGCGGTGGAGCAGGAATAGACATGCCTCTGGAAAAGATAATATCATACTCTGAGGACATTGTGGAGGTGAAAATGAGGGTGAGTGTAAGTAATTCATGGGAATTGCGACTCAACAAAGCTTTATACCCTGGCGCATATCGAAGAGATGGAGTGCCGTCTGCACCCATAATCAATGATTATCGATTCATCGAGGTCGGTCCTGTGGAAGCTGTGCACGAGGGGGATGGTAATGAGTCAAGCATGATGGTGTTTGCAAAGTGCCAGTTACAGTGACAACCGTACATGTCAACCACACCTACCTCTGAATCTGGTTACACCACCGATAGCTTTTCTAATTATCCTGCCTCATTGAACTATGCTATTACCCACGTGTCTCATCCTGCGCACTGGCAGCCCAGCGCGTTCCCCAACTTGGACGACTCTAGGGCCGCTGAAGTGAACAATCGCATGCTGGCTCACTCAGTGTGCGCTGCTGCCCGTATTTATGGCGAAATCATCGACGACACTGTTAAGCCTCAATGGCGTTGCATTGGAAGGATGCTATACAATTTGGAAGCCTTCACTGACTCTCTGTCGGACATGTCCAAACACGCCGTCACAATTGCCCAGCTGCGCTGGATGGGAACAGGAGGTGCCCCCACAACTTCAGCAAGCAGGACCACTGTACTCTGTACGAGTCCTTCCAGGCATCTTGGGACTCAGATTCGACATTCGCAGTCACATATCCGGAGTGGGCCGTCGAGATCCCAGACGAGATGTTCTATAACCAGCACTTCCAATCAGAACTTGCAAACCTCTTACTTTACCAGAAGGGACTCACCCGCTCCTCCAAGTTCACGCGTGCAGAAAATCGTAGGACGTATACCGGGCTGCTTACAAGCATCTTACGAAGTGTTGGTCGCAGTACTGAGGTTCCTTGCTTCACCAAACGTCTCCACACTTGTCACGAACGGGGATTTATGGATGGGTTTTGGTTGTCGGTTTGGCCTGTGATCAAGGTCGCGACTCGGATGTCAGTTCACCACCGTGGTCTTGGACGCACCTACTACAAAGCATTCGTATTGCACTTCATGTGCGACCTTGCGAAGAACGCAATAGATGCATCCCTTTCGAGTGGTCTACTGCATACAATATCGGCCAAGATTCTTCGATGCTTAAGGAAGCTAGGCCCTTCCGCACCGAACTGGCTCTATGACGTGGTGATAAGGACCGTTGCTTGTCTTCGAGAAACCCTTGAAGCCAGATGGTAGATGGTAGAAGCTGTCCAATTTCCACCCCCATCATGGAAACCCTCCCAGCTGGATGTCGCCAGAGACACGCAGCTCTCACTCTCGGCGAGTCTTGAATATATCCGTAACTCTCTCACGAACCATGGCCCGCGACCCCGGTTACCCCTTTCGTCCGACTTCTTCTCTTCAAACGGGGCATTTTTTGAGGAAGCACACCGTGTCGACCCTTACGTTACCCTCTATGATGTCGAACAGGCAGTTGAGCAGGGGATTGATGACTGAATTGCCGGTGTCACGAGTACGGACCAGGCGTGTGTCCAGCTCGAGGTCTTGATGGATAAATATCTCGCAAATGCATCCCACACATACAAGGACAATCCAGAACATATCTCCATCATGCTTTTAACAGCGATTGAGCTTTGGGTCGCACTCGACAAGCTAGTTGTCGCAGCGGTTCCCATGGTTGCCAACTACTCTCCCGAGATTCCAACAGAACTCTTGTGCAAACCGGTCTTTCGTCAAACCATGAACCTCCACCGCCTTTGCCTCGCGTATCAATACCTTTCTGCTCGCCGTTCTCAATCACTCCCAGGCCAGTCCGTGTTTTCGGATGAATTCACTCAACGGATGTTTTCTGTCCGCTTTAATGTCAACTCCCCAGCTCTCTGGCACCACATCGAGGAATATGGATACAGCATGCCTTCCAATGTTGATATTGCTGTGTTTGAACTGGGATGTCCGATATCTCTTCATATCTGGCGCTCTAGCACTGCCCGCCTTTTAGACCCTTTCCTCTCTGGGAACACCATCTCACGATACACAATTATCCCACTTGTGGATATTCCTGGGCTGCAACCATATCTTGTCAAGGACTGGACATCACCCGTTACCGGTCAAGTCTACCTTACTTGTTTTGCCCCAAGTGGTTTCCAGCCGTGGGTCATATTTCGCGACGTCTGGAAAGACTACCGCACTGCGGCTGTGCTTGATGATTACTTTTCTTAACGGCTTCCATCGAGTCGTGGGCTACATCGATACATCAGTACGACATCCCACACTTCCAACGATGTTTTGGCTGTTCAAGTCCCTGCCTGAATTCATTGCTTTTGGACATTTACGGAGTGGTGGTTCGCTGCAATGGGTCAACATCTTGCAGCAGCTACGCACTAGAGCCTTGAACTTTCGTCGTCACGAAGTTTATCTCCTGCTCGCTCAAGCAGCCTTTCAAGCTGGACCTTTCGACCTGAATGCAGCGGCATGGGTTTGGCATCAGGAACTTCAAGAATCATCTTTCTGCTACGCCCTTCTACACGAGCTTGAGAGTTTGTTTGTGGACGTTGGACTCCACTCAATGGATGGGGTGATGATGGGCACCATCTCCTTCTTGCTTACTCGTTTACTTGCATCGAGCCCGTATGAAGACGTCTTGGAGCGCGCTATCGGACTTCTTCGATCCATCCGCAGGAAGACCTTCCACTGGGTGCAGGAGTTGTCATACGACCTGATGGTAATGCCGACGAACACAGAACGGAGTGAGCTCTTGAGAAACATGGCCGCCACGTGTCGAAGCACGTTTGATGTTGACCTTCATATAGTCCACAAGCTCCTTCGTTCCGCAGAGGATGTTCACATTCTACTTTCTTGCGCCATCTTTATACATGCAACCAGTCCTAGTGATTTCAGAAGTATGTCTAATTTCTGAATTTCGAGCACCGGGTTACTTAGATGATTTCAACTTCATAGGCATTCCCGAGTATTCACGACTGCTGCTTGAACGAGATCGTTATCTCTCGCTCGCGCTTGGAAGCGTCTTGGAGGACGTTACCCGGGTTGATGCGTCGAACCGCGGCATTGACCTTGCAGTTCGCACAGTCTGGTCCGGCTATCGTCCAGGTCACCGCGAATGGCAGTCATTGCCACATCCAAACTCTCACTGGCTCGCATGTGAAACTGCAGCTACTGGACACAGACACTCGCAAACAGTGCATCTCAATCTACTCGATGGGACACTTTTGGTGAACGGTAAACCAATCGACAGGCTGCCGCGTGAGATTATGGAACAGCCAACATACAAACGAATCTTTGGTAATGTACGCACACACTACTTTTTCAACCACGTGACAAGTTGCCAATTATTCTTCGCAGCAACGTTTCCTTGCGATAACATTTGATCTTCCAGGAATGGAGTTCTCTGCCCTAGCCACGATCTCCGAACATCGAGCGAGTGCCTCAGGCGTGTCGGTGTCAAGCTCGTGAATCCAAGCATGCACAGGTACACTTTGTACTGCGCAGCGGTCATCTAGTGAATCAGGCACAACACAAAGATGCGGCCGATATCCTTGAGGCGATTCCCCAGGAAAATTTGCAGGAAGACCTTCCGACAAGATTCATCCATGGTCATGTTCATTGGTTGAACCTGTCCACATCTACCATCGAGATCACCAATTCGACGACTGTCCGTCAGTTTGCCCCGTTACGGCCTGTCCTTTTTCGTCAATGATGACGGAGAGCTTGAGTCTCGTGACTTCAAGAACATGATCTATGACGAGACTCAACGTATTGGGACACTGTTTGGTTTAGAAAGCCGGCTTGTTCTCCGGCAGAATGTTCAGGTTGGGGAGGAATACGTCCGTAGATGCGTCATTATTCCGGATGGTCACCTTTCCCGGGAGCAGCATGGTCATCATGCTCACATCATAATTGACACCCATAGTCCACGGGGTGGTACCATCTCAGCAAAGAATACCCTCAAACGTCCTGAACAAGCAGTCAAATACCACATTTACCAAGTCGATACTGACTTAGGTTGTTTGACAGGTTATGCCAACTGGAGGAGCGTGCTGTATCTTGCTCACCTGCATGCTCAGACTAGCATTGATTGGATGTTTGATCCATTGACAGGTAGACTCAGACATTCAGGAAGCATTACGTCTGTTGCGGTCGGCAGCGTGTCGATCAATCACGGGGCTCGACACTCGCCACGGGGAACCCGAGCTCTCATTCTCTGATGATTATGAGATGCACCCTCAAATTAAATTTGCCATAGCAGAAGTCAATTATCTCATTCAGAGGGAGAGCTTTCTCTGTACCAACCAGGACAGCAAATATAATCCCCCTAAACGACCCCGGCGAGACGAAATCAAGATGCTACGAACAGCGATCTATTTCCGTCCGAGGATACTACTGAACCGATGCGCATGCCAACTAGTGTCAGGCGCCCCACGTTCTCAGAGCCTGACGATCTTGCGTACACCGTATCACTTGCTGTTTACCATTGGCTCATCAATACAGGAAATGAGGTGGAATCACGGGGTGGTACCAAACTTGTGGATACCTTAGTCAAAGCACTGACGTGGACGAATCCCGATCTTCTCCACTGTTGATCGCTGTAGTAGATGCTTTACTGGATCAAGACGAGGAAGGTCCATCAGGGCTCAGGTTTTCGTCGGAGAACTACAGAATTATGTCGTTATCGGTTGCCGAGGTAGACGCCGTCCTGCAGCAAGCCACAGAAGCACGTCAGCGATGTCGTCTGTTATTCTTACTCCCCATAGTATTATACCGATTCGATCATCATCCTTCCTTCCTTTCGATCTTTATGGCCCTTGCGGAGCGATTCTCATCGGAGGGCCCACCACGCTGCGCCGGATACTGGCCTTTGGACGGACATTGTCCTCTGGGTGTCATACGTGATTGTTTCGCCGTCGCGCGACGCCCTCGCCAGCGGGAGGAAGAGCTGGAGGTTGCGATGGGTCCATCGTTCACGCCTTTGCCATCGGAAATTGGATCAGTGATCTCACTAAAGGCTTATCGCTATGACGTGAAAAAACTGAGTACCGCGCTTCAATCACTACTCTCCAGCAGTTATCGCAATCACAAGCTCAATGAAGACTTCGCCTGTCGCCTCACTGGACTGGAGACCAAACTTCACCCTCTTCCGACTCTAGACCAGACATCACGACATAAATTGGATTCCCCTTTTGAGGCTCG
>JBBPNW010001038.1:0-11428 GCA_038091115.1 Rubroboletus rhodosanguineus
GTGCACGACGATAGACTGTGCGTATATGGTGCATCTTTTGACCTATATCAGATCAGGGGTGCCAATGGTCCTCACAATTGAGCCACCTGACCGGACTGCAATCGATATGAAAAAAAAAATGAAATGAAATGAAAGGTTGGTCGTACGGAAACCTTGTCTAGACCCAAAGATAAAAGGTGAGGCCGTGCGCACACCACGGACGGAAAAAAAGAGGGACGAAATGCAACGACAGCGTCGAACGCTGGGGAAAATACCACCGGTGGGGGCCCTGAAAACCAAATACAATCAATCTGGTAGGGAGCTGACTAATGTGTCCTGAAAAGGTAAGAGCTTCTGAATCTAATAACAGCAAACAACGCCTAGGAATCACCATATTGAGTATGTCCAGTTCCGCCAACGAGTTCAGATACCATGGACCAGGTATGTCCTGTAACGATCTCACAACATCCCGCGTTGATGAACCGTCGAGCTAGGATGCATTCCGAAACTTGCTGGCAGGCTCGCGGCAATCACAACCTAATGCCAAACATGCACACAGCATACGACAAAAAGCGTTCCTCCCACCCCTTGAGCTTGCTCAATCCCCCCCTAGCACGACCTCTGCGTCATCCGAGCCGGCGTTCAAGCCTCGCAAGATAAAGAAAACCGACGGCAGATATCGCGACCGTGCCGCGGAGAGGAGAGAGGGAATCGGAAACGACTATGCTCAAGTACCTCTCCTCTTCTTCAGTCCTTGAGTGTGCTGTCTCATGCCTTGTCCCAGGTCGAGGCAGTACTGGAGGATTTCGAAAAACGAGTTGCCCACGAGGACAAGGATGTTGTGCGTCTCTCGTTTTCTCACTCTGTATGGCCTTTATTGAAGTGCCCTTAGGTCGAGTCGCAGCGCAAGTATCTTGGTGGAGATAGCCAACACACCATTTTGGTAAAAGGCCTCGACATGTCGCTCCTCGAACAAAATCGTGCCCGGGCTGCCGCCTCTACAGAGGACGACGAAATCCTCGAGCAAGCATTTACAGAAGCTACTTCTATATCCGAACCTACGGAACTAATGAAGCGCACCCGGGAAGACATCATCCGCGATCTCAAGGCAAAGCGACAGAACGAAGACAGAACAGCTAGCCAGCTAGTTGTCGAAAAGTCAACGGAGGAAGATAGATCAGCTCTCGAGGCAGCCAAGAAGGGTGGAAAGTTCAGACCGATAGGATTCAAGCCAATTGGACAAACGGAAGAAAAGTCAAAAAAGAGAAAGGGAAAGGAGGGAAAGGAGAGTCTGAAGCAGAAGAAACAGAAAGTTGAGAGTGCTTCGGCACAGTCCGGACAGAGAAACAAATTGGCCGAAGAAGCCCCTGCCGTATCTCAGCAACGTGACGCCACAGAACCCTCACCTTCCAAGACGCCCAAAAAGCCAGTAGAACCAGAGCCCACAGCATTGAATGAGGACTTCGACATCTTCGCCGGTGCCGGAGATTACGAGGGTTTCCAGGGTGATGAGGAGTCCGAGGAGGAGCACTGTGACACTGAAGCATCAGGAGTACCTCGGCGTGCCGTCACCCCTGTTCCTGCTGTTGGTTTCAAAGGCTGGTTTGACGAACCTGAACCTGAGGTTAGGCATGCCTCCATTCCACCAGAAAACTCTCCTCCCATTCCCGAAACAGAAGCGACAGAGGAAGAACCACAAGAAATGCGTCTTAAACCTCTTGAATCATCAGCTATTTCTTCTATACGTGATTTCCTGGCCATGGACGAGGCTGTTGAGAAGGCTGAGAAGCGGAAAGCACGTAAAGAGAAGAAGAAAAAGAAGAAGAGTGGGGACGACGACGACGACGACTGAACACTGCTTATAATCACACATCCAGGTTTGTTACGGGAAGCGGGTATTTAGCACACTGGTATCACGACATACATGGTACATCATGGCGAGGATCTGGTGTCATGATTGTCCTGAGGATAATGGGACGAGAAAGGACTTTCCTCGAGTGTGATAGTTTGCGAAACCTAAGCGAGAGTCCATCTCGTCGATGGTTCTGGAGGCCACTGATGCTGAGTTGTAGCTCTGAACGCGCGGTTTTGGACCCACCTCTTTTTCATTTCGCTGGCCCAAGTAATATCCTTTAGAGTTGGTACGTTGAGAGAAGCACCGAGGATTCCGAGCACGAGCGCAAAGATGCTCTCATACACGGTCTTTCGGCCGACGAGAATGAAAAAAGGAGGTATGAGACTATGGAAGCGAAACGCACATTCAATGGTAGGCTCCCTTCGGGCTTTCCAAGTGCTTTAAGATGGGACGAATCTGTTTGAATGCTCAGAAAAGCCAACAGGTGGTGCTAGTTGGGTCGACTTGCGTTCATATGCAGAATATGCGGCTGTAGAGGTCGTGAAACCGTATTCAGATGAGACATATGCGTCTCAGCACGCACCATGAAACAAGAAGATAGTTGCTAACACAAGAAAAAACCGACCAGACATATCTGAAGTACTGGTGGGCAGTAGTCAAGGGGCGTGCACAGCCATATTTATTAAATAAAGGGAGCGAGAGTGAGTCATCGGCTTATCTAACTAAGTTTGCCATCGAATACATTTCCCATGATATCAAGTGAGACCCGTCATGTCACCGGACCCGGGTGAATTCGGACACAAATCAGAGTATGTCATTCAAGGTCGTGTGAGCCCTAATTACTACCGTACGATAAGCGGAGCTATTTCCCAAAAAGGAAACACTAGGATCCGAATAGGGTCCCAAAGTATAAGTACACTACGTCTTCTTCTCTTCCGTCCCCGCGAGATCCCGTGTAAAACTCGCCCGTTCTCTCCCCGCCACCGATCCGTGACCTGACTTTATCAGAAAGCCTCAGGTACCGCGTTTCCACTTGCATCGTGTCACCCGGCTGGCAGCAGATATAAAGTCTCCTCTCCACACCGTTACAACGTTGTCAAAAATTTTACCGTCCATGTCGGTGCAGCTGTTCGACGTTTAGTCGCGTATCCTAATCATTTATCCCTTCGGCCCTTCAGTCGAACCAACCATCCACCTCCCATAGCCCTTCGTTCACTCTGGCTTCGCCTCAGACTCCACCGTTCGTCAAATCGACCCACTTCACTGTCGCTTCGCCCCAGCCACTCCCCTCGTACCTTTCTTTCGACCGTGCCACCCTACCCTTACAATGCACGTCAAAGAATCCGTCAAAGAGTTCGTCCACGACGTCAAACGCAAGTTCTCCAACAAACACAAGCGAGACTCTTGTTCCACTTGTACCTTTGAAAGTTTCGACGGAACCTCGTCCACCTCGACTGGTGACACCCACTCCTACCGTGACAGGATAAGAGACTCTACGTCATCTTCCTCCATTTCCTCGTTACCTATCATTCCAGAGCGAAACCGGATCGTTTCATTTGTCCGCTCTCGCAAGGAATCCACCTCTTCAATGAAGCGCTCTCACAATGTACTTCACAAATCCAGGAGCCTAGATAGCAAACGCTACAGATTCTTTTCGTCGGAGCGCGCGTCCGGCGCTTCCGAGTCCACACAGCCAGCGGGCCGCAGCGTTCAGTGGTCACCTTTGTCGATCCAAGGTGGGAGTGACGAGTGTGAGACCGTCGGGTCCTCGCAGATGGACTACACGGATGTCCTTGACATTCGTGCACGGTCGGTCGGGAGCACACAGTCAAGGTCACACGACAGCTCGGAGACACAGTTTGACAAAGAATCGAGGTCGGGTACTTCCGGGACTCTTTTCAGCGCATCAGCCTCCGCTCGTCAAAAGTCCGTTTTAGAGTCCGATTCTTGTTTCGACGCCATGGATCTGAACTCCGACCAAATTCCCGTTCCCATTCAAGTCCACGATATTGTTCCCGTCGCCTCCTCAATCGATCCCATGGCTCAAGCTCCAGTTCCCTCGAGGTACCACCAAAACTCCGCCCCCCAATCCGTTGCCGACCTCCGAGAGGAGGAGATAATCCTTGCCGCGACCCTTGACAAGCCGACAGCACCATCTTCTCTCCCGCCACCCGTTATCACCCCTACCCAGCCGACAAGATCGACACCTGGAAGCCCCGCACCTGTTTATATCCCTCGCCTGACCGCACCGACCATGTTCCTTCCCATTCCGAATGTACGCCTCATTTTCCCACTTTCACATTCCTTGGTGTGGTGGTTGGCACCGAGGTGGTCCTCGGGGCCCTGTTTGTCACCCTCTGTGTCTATGTTTTTGCCTCTTGCGGGGGCTAAATCAAAATTTGTGTACCCGCAACTGACGCGGTCACATTCCCATCTCAATTCACACTCCCCGCCATTCCCCTTTTCGAGGCAGTAAAGACCAGTTGGTGCCACCATGGCCACCCATTTTTATGTACTGCTTTATTCGTTTTTTGCGTCCGACCACGGAGCTGACCTTTGATGCTTCCAGACTGACCCCCTCACTGCTCTTTTAATAAAGCATGTCCCTGCTGAACAAAGGCCACGGAGAGACATTGTAGGGGAGTATGCAGGAAGAGAGATTCATGAGATGGTCGTAAGTTGTTTGCGCAAAGTTTCTTTTTTAATTCGCCACACTTCAATATTCCCTTTCATCTCTCACATTTTCTCTCCTTGTCTGGATCTTTCCCATGCACACTCACGTTTTAGCCCTGTTTCTCGTATATGCACACACTCATTTATCACTTTACTTTCTATCTCCTTTCTATGGCCTGTACGAGTATCGAACCCCCAGTTCTTCAGTGGCTGGCGGTCTTTCAGTGTTGTACCTCAGAGTGTAGCGAGGTACTATTGAATGTGAAGCACCTTTGCCCACATCTGCCATGTCGATTCGTCAACGAAAGAGTGATAGCAATCTAATGTCTCGTTTGGCCCGTAGATATCGAATTCATGGCGCGCCTTGGCAAAAATGGCGCGCGATAGGATCGTAGCAAGTGACCCTGAGGACTTGACGAGGATCTTGGATGTGAGTGTCACCTTGTGTCCTCGGGTTCCACGTCTACAGCTCAATCACCGTTGCTAAGCTCTGGTCTCTCCGCCTCTCCTCTCTCGCTCGCCTCCGTCTGACGAACCAAGCCTCTGCAGAATGCACTAATTTGTTCGCAGTGCTCAACGCCGTCCCCCCTACGTCTGTACCCGGTTCGTTCCCCGGTTCAGGCTCCTTGCCTCGCTCCGTACCCCTCCCTTCTTCCCCTGTTCTCGCTGCATCTTTATCCCTCTCCCCATCCGGTTTGAGCGGACTCGCTCAACTCCCCGGGACGCCTTCTCAAAAGCTGTCCACGCTCCCCCCTATACCTACCAGTGGAACCACCCCTGCGATGGCACCGCGACAAGACAAACATGCGAATGAGCTCATGCACCCGTTCGAACTGACGGTGTTCCATGCGCGTGTGCATTATTTGTCGGGAGATCCGTTGGGGTATGTCGATGCGCTGAGTCGGATTGTAGGGCGGTGCAAGGAGAGGGCGAGGGAGGAGGGACGGGTCGTTATGCACCGGAGGGAGATGAGGGAGGCAGTTAGAGCTCGAGGGAAAGGTGACGTGGAGGGTACAAGTCGATCGGAACGAACGAACGAGGGCGAGGGCAAAGACACCGACGCCGCTGAAGAGGGCACTGAGAGCACCAGGGACCAAGACGAGGAGGACAAACCAGACGAGGTCCTCGTTGCAGCCGAAGCCAATCTCTCAATGTGGCTCGAACGCATCGCGAGGGTCTGTCTGATTCTCACGAGCCAGATGATCGAGATGAATGTAGGCACCCGCATTTTTTTTTTGCTCTTTCCTCCCTCTTCCAGATCGCCTCATTTGTTGACTCCTTGTCGTTTTCACTCACGCCGTTGGTATTTTGCATTTGGACTCGTAGGAGTACCAAGCGGCGATCAACTTGCTCGTCCCGCTCTGCACTTACCGCGTTCCACCCACCTTCGTCCCAACACCGTCTCCGGAACTTCATTCGGCTCTTGCACGGGTCCACCTCCTCTCTGGAAACCTCCAAAAAGCAGAGGAACATTTTTCCATCGCCGCATCGTCCGCAGGGAACAGCGCCAACGGGACTGACATCGTCGTCATGAACACCGCGTTGCTGGCTGCCGCGTCGGGTGACTGGGTGCGTGCCGAGGAAGCACTCGGGGAGATGGTCGCCAAAGATCCAGAGAATTTCACGGTGGGTGATACACTCGATGTACTCTGGGACACGAAGGGGGGGGGGGTGCTGACCTTGGCCAACCTGTGCGCTTTGGATACCTAGGCGATCAACAATCTCGCTGTCACGCTGTTGTGTCAGGGGAGGATCAAAGAGGTGCGAACCGCCATGTGTGTACATGGAAAATGAGTGTGGGAGAGCTGACGGATGATATGGCACAGGGCATCGATCTCCTCGAAGTAGCGTTGAAGACGTCACCTTCCTCCGTTGTCGTCGCAGAGCCATTCCTATTCAATCTGTGTACGTATTCCTTACCTTTCCCCTTTGACTTCTTCTTTCCGATTGACTGAGAATATTTGTATAGCTACCCTATACGAGCTTCGCTCGACCGCCGCTATAGACAAGAAACGCGAGCTCTTGCTCGAAGTTGCAAAGTGGAGCGGCGATGGCATCAAAACGTTCTGCTTGAAGATGCCTTCGAGTTGAGACGTGTCATGCTCCTGCGTTTATTGGCGTCTCTCTCCTTTTAAGTAGTGCCACGCGTCTCATGTCATCAAGCCAAGTACCAACTGGATGATCAACTTGATGAATCCCACATGTTCGCCACGTCCAACTAATGTATTTGACCGTTGGAAGAGCGTTGGAAGTGGATTCCCATAGCTAGAGCGACACAAAACAACACGGCGACGATTGACATGATATACCGGCAAACTTGACAAAAACCATCCCGAGGTAGTGGGAGAAAAAGAAAAAGCTGAGCGCTGTCATGATACTGTAATGAAGTAGAGCCGTACTAAAGTAATAGGTTATGGTATGCGAAGGGAACTAATGAGACGTATGGCTAACAAAAAAAGGTATCGTTCATTCAAGTTATGAAAAAGATCAAGAAGCGTGGAAGGAAACATGGATGGGGGCGTGATACAATTGTGATGGTATCGTTGTCATTTGGGTGCTTTCTAGTTCGTGCAAGGAATCGTTCGTTGCTTTCACTGATAGGGAAAACACGGGGCCTCGTCGATGCATCTTCCGATGAGGGTAATAAGAGCAGTTTAGCCATAGTCGTTCTCGGAAACAAGCTTGGAGCACATTTCCGCTTGGAACAGGAAAGGACATCCGGGAGTTTACATGCCTGCTTGACGATTCAGCACGTAAAACTGAAGATCTTGCCAGCCTATATCGCATAGTTTCAGTAACCATTTCCACGGGGCGGGTACGTAAAAACACCACACTCACCCCCTCCGACACGACACATGACTTTCTTGGTCATCGTGTTTTCTCCGCTAGCCCGTCCAGATCTTGTCAAGGTCGTCAACCGACACGTGATAACCTTCCTCGAGAGCGAATTCGAAAAGGCGTACGAGGCCCTGATCTCTTCGCCCTCCTTTGGTATCGTCTTGAGGGGCGGGTCGACACGCTCGATAAAGAGTCCGTGAGGTATCGCATTCACGGTGGCCGCAAACTCCGTGTCGAGCGGATCCTTGGGGTTCCCTGGGACGTAGATATTCGTAGGACCATCGAGGGATGGGGTATATGCACCCGAGCGCGATACAGCCCTCGACGGCGTGCGTGTCGTCGAACTGTCTCGGTAACTCGAGGGCGGCGCCTTGACGCCTATCATGGAGGCTCGAGCTGTTGAGCGCACACCGACTCCAGTGTATACCGGAACCAGCTGTGCTCGCGCTTTAAGCATCGCTTCGGGGGTCTGTGCTCTGAACGCCGACCCTTTACCAGACCCCGTCAACGGGCTTTCAGGTCGATAAAACGACATCGTGGACGAGGGTCTCGAGTCAGAGGATACGTGCACGCTGGGGAGTGGTATCATGGATCGACTCGGGGGTCGTGGAGGAGGGATGCGAACACCGCTTGGTGTACGTGCACGTGTGTTGCCAGAAGTACCGGGTGACGACGTTGAATGAGTAAGAGTTGGGGAAAACGCGCGCTGCATGAGCGTCGTAACGTCGACTTCGTCATTGTTGTCTTCTCCGTCTGGATGCTTTAGGGATATAGAGCGCCACTGCGGCGATGGACCAGGAATCCCACTCGGGGTTCTAGGTCTTGGACGAGGCGTTGTGCCTAAATTCGGTGTTTGGGCACGCGAAGGCGGCCTTGTACCGGGTCTGAGTGAAGGAAATGGGGGAATCGATGGATTGGATGATGGGGCAGTTGATATAGATGAAGTAACAGGAGACCATGGTCTTGAAGAGGCATTGGAACTCCGAGATAAGCTACGCTGAGGTGTGAAAAGAGCTAATGGTGCATGGTCTGGGGTGGTAATTGATCTCGCAGTTGGCCGTTTCGGAGTGGTGGGTGGTTTAATCGTTGCCGCGCCTTCATCCTCGACCTTCGTTGAAGAATTCCAAGGTTGTTTGGTAGGCTTGGACTTCATCGTGATGTTGTTTGATTCTGGTGTTCGCTTTGACGAAGGAGAGGACGTAGGTGTCATACTCTGGCTGTGTTTGTGTCCTTTCGCGGGCAACGTCTCTCGGTTGCCGTCAAAAGCAAAAAGTGATGAACGTTGCTTTCGAATAACCCTACTCTTGGATGACTCTGAGGAATGCAATGGCGCCGAAGACAACTCCCTCGACACCGGTAACGGAGTAGGGGGAGGGACAGGTGATCTGACAGCTCCAACAAACTTTTTAGCAAGCTTTCTCAAAGGCGACATCGACCTCGATAGCGTGCTTGTGCGACTCGATGTACGACTTTTCGCACTTGCGCTCGGAGGGGTAGCGAGGAAGCCGTTGGCAGTGTTGCCAGACATGGAGGAGCCAGTCTCGCTTGGTGCTTGATCCGCGCGAGTCAGGATGTCTCGTACTTTGCCCATTTCCTTCTCGGTACGTTCTATCCGTTCTTGAAGGACGCGCCACCGCTTCGCCGCCTCCGCGTGCCGCCGTAACGCCTCGCCGTTCTTGGTTACTCGGTTCTTCACACCATTGTCCATGATTGCTAGAACTTTCGTGGTGGCGGGCACGTAGTGTCTGAGACGATGGTTAATATCGTCAACGAAAGGATGAGAAGCGGACTTACGCCTTCTTAGCCAGGAAGGATCCAAGCAGGTTGTTGAACACATCCATGCTAACTGGAGATTTCTCTGATCGAACAGAGCTGGCGAACGATGCGCGGGATGTGTTTTCATCATTTCTCTTGTGTACTTGCCATATGAAATCCTGTAGAGAATAAATATACCCGCCGGGGATACGTCTGCCAACATACCTGACATCGGTTCACAGCCTTCTCTAAACTGGTCATCATTCCATCTGCTTGCTCGGTAACTGTGCGAAATACTGTGATCCATTTATCCTCCTTGAGTTCTTGCTGGAGCTCGTCGGTTTCCTGCTGCACTGCATCCCATTCCGCCTGTAGTGCGGCATGCTTTCTGAGCATAACGGCACGCTCGGAGGAGTTGTTGAACGGCTTGTCCTGGGGAGGTTGAAATGTATTTACAGATTCGTTGATGTCTTTCATGCCTTGCTCGATTGATTCAAGGCATTCATTCATGTTCATGATTGCGTTATCAATCTCAGCAGTCGTTTTGACGTCCACACCCTCCGCCTGTGGCTTGTGTCGAAGTTCTTGTATCTCTGCCCGGCATCGTGAGCGTCAGCGCTGTGAGGGTTCACACCACAACAAGGTGACGCACCGAATATGCGCGTCTGAACATCGGAGATGGCGTATGAGAGCTCAGTAATGTGCGTTGAGATGGCCAATAAGCGGATGTCCCTGAAAGAGAACGCTCTCCTCAGCATCGACCACCAGACCATGTCGTTCGAAGACGAGAGTAATAAGCACTCACTCCTGACTCTTCCGCTTTCCCTTACGCCCTGATAGCAAAACCCGGCTGGCGGTGATCGTGGTGTTCTCTGTAATGGGACGCATGGCAGATCGTTTCACGTAAGTTTCCAAAAAACGCGAGATGCCTCGAGGCCGACACAGGGCAGACAAATTGCAAAGTGATCCGTGCTTACCTTCATCTTCTGCCGTCAAGGAGACGCTAGACGATGACGCAGAGCTAAGAGCGCTTGTAGCCAACTCAGGGGAGGGATCGAGCGAGTGGTATTGCGAAAGAGGTGTCGAATCTGTGACCGTGGGTGAGAGCAGAGCCATGGGAGTCGACAGACGTTGCCGGTCGGTCTTGGTGTCGTTGGGAGCGACGAAAGAGGGACAGATGGACCTAAGGAGGATTCGCCGAGTCTGCACCAAAGATACCTTTGTGTGATCGAATGGCAGTCAGAAACCAGACGAGACACGACGGATCCCGGATTCGCTCGGTTGCACAACGAGCTGGCTGTGTTGGACGGCGACGGAACGAGCAAGTCAGCGAGACGTGTATCGTTGTCGACGTGTCAAACGACGAGCGGGGTAATTTAGTCGTCCCGAAGTGGTGCCAACAGTGCGACACAACGCGACCCACTCCAGAGACGTCCGATAACGGCAAGTTTCATACAGGCCACAACAGCAACCACTACGAATTACACTCAGTTCATGAATCTGGATGAATGTGTACAATAATACATCAGTTAATGCGACAGACGTTCTTCTACGAGTCCACCATCATAGCCTCAGACTGGATATCCTGCTGTTGTACTGACGCATGGCTCGCACTCGCACCCACCCCATCCTCCGTGTCCATCGTCGACGATTCCAGTGCTCGCACCTCATCTCTCTCCTTAACACGTGCGCGCCAGTGCTCTTCTAACCCTTGGCGTGCCTCCTTATCCGCCTCGCGGACCATAGTAACTCGACATACCCGCCAACGAACCGGGTCCATCGTGTTGTAATAACCAGGAGCGAGTCCCTCCAATGCCCAGAGTTGACTCGTTTCTACCACAGGTCCACCCTCTATGTCCAGCGCCTTCTCAACACGGCTCTCAAGTAGGGGGTGCCTGAGAAGTCGAGGATAGTAGCGTCCAGCGATCAGGTTGAGCGACAGCACTGCCTCATACCCAGGAGCGAGGATCGGTCGAAATTTGAAGCCTTCAGGAGGGTGCGGGAGCGGGAATGGCGATGAAAGAATTGGGTGTGAAAGTTGCTCGTTGGATGAACGCTCTTTGGGTTTTGAATTCGTGGATGGGAACCCATCAACAGGAGGGACACTTCCTCGCGCGGTCGCGGGGTAGTCAATCCCCTGCCCGCTTGTCCCATTCCCGGGCGTCGCAGGCACCTCAACAGCCTTGCCCTTGCCCTTGCCCCTGCCGCCATCGTCGCCGCTCGCCCCTCCTCCTGGCAAATCCCCCTCCCAGTCTTCATCCACCAGTTCGTAGAGCATCCCTGTGGCTCTACATTCCTTTCCTGTCGTTCCATCGGGCCTTGAAGTGT
>JBBPNW010001039.1:0-11422 GCA_038091115.1 Rubroboletus rhodosanguineus
GTATGTCTGCCATTCATAACATAGTAGTTGGTTTATCGGATAGTCAGTGAATTGCTTACCCATCTATCTCTTCAGTAGCGAAGGGAGTAGGTGCACGGACTCTCTTGTGTGCAGTGGTGTTGGAGGAATTCAAACTGAGTGCCTTGAGCTTGGGAGGCTCTGCCAGTTTGGGAATGCAAAGACGCGGGGGCAGTGTCTGTAGTCCAGTTAGTACATGGACCAATGATAAATAACACATACCTGCTGAGACTTCTGAAAAATGGGTGGGGGCAGAATGTTGCCTTTTCGCATCACAAGCATTCCTGAGGTGGCCAGACTAGCATGGGTCAGAGTGTGGCTGAGATCCCCTGCTGTGCGCGACTCGAACTAAAGTATATCAAGTCAACACATGTAGAAAAAACTAGAAAAAACCTACAGCTTTGTCAGCAACAGTTGGCACATTGGTGGTTGTTGTCTGAACTGTGGAAGGTTTGCTTTTGAGCGGGTTGCACTGAGCTGCTTTTGCAACTTGATCACGCTTTCGCGCACGCTCCTCATGTCTCTTGGCCTTGAAGAGCACATTCTGTTCCTGAGTGATCCTTTCTTGTTTGCGATCCTCTGGAAATTGGTGGTCAGCAGCTCAATGCAGGGTGGTGGGCAAAGGATTGTATACTTACCTTGCATGGCTTGAACCTTTGCCGATGGACGATGAACACGCCAGCTTGTTGCACAAGCAGTACCTTGCTGCATGCCTTGGGACTGTGATACCTCCTTGGAATGCTTTGGCATAGTAAATGACTGTAAATGTAAAAGGAGGGTTATTGATAGGCAATTGTATAAAGAGCATAGTAAGATATCGAGTCTGAGAAGATAACAAGACAATGGGAGATACCATTGGTGCAACGAGTTCTGGTTAAATATGTTTGTAATGATTGCGGTGACCAATAACAGGGCGGTGAAGAAGTTGTGGGGACAGCCAATGGGCAGCCAACTGACTTGGTCAGTGTGGCTCAGTCGAAGGCACGGAGGGGAGTTGCACCCAGCCAGCATAGGGTCATTTGACAATTATCAGGGGCAGAAGTGGGGAATTAGCCCTAAATGAACGGCGAGGTAAGAAAGCCACAGGGACAAATTGGCTCTAAAAAATGGCAAAGTAAGAGGCCACAGGGTCATCTTACAATGATTGGGGCGGTAGTGGCGTTTAAAAGGACGGTGAGATCAGATAACATATATGAAAAAATAGGGATGGGTACTTACAAGGTTTGATATGTTAACGTGCAGGCCGTCAACCACAGGATTATGGTAGTAAGGTTTCGGTTTCGGGACCAAAGGTTGGGCTAGTCCAGTAGCGGTGATGTCAGACAATTCAAAAAAAAAAAGATAAGAATGGAGACTTACAAAACCTTTTGGATCCTCCTGAACTTGCTGACATGAACGGGGAAGGTAACAACGGATCATGGAAGGGGCAGTTGGTGGAGATTCTGGAGAAGGGACGGTCAGTGACAGACCATCTCGTTTTTACAATACTCCCTCTGCCAGTGAGGACAGAGCCCGCATCTTCTTTCTCACCATTGATAATCCTATGCCACTCCACATCCTTCAGTGACAGCATCAATGCAACTACTGCAAGCGTACCTTTCCAACTGCTGGAGGGGTGTGTCAACATATCGCATATTCAATCCAGTGCCGGGAGCAGCAGGACATGCAGTGAGCACAGCATGCAACTGGAGCTCAAGATTCAGACCACGAAATGGAAGACCCACCAGAAGATATAGACCCACCCGATGTAGATCACAGCATTGATGTGCCAGGCGATGCACCCGACATTGACATGGATGACCCAGAATGTGAGAGTGAACACAACATGGAGGAAGGAGATGACCGCTACTTTCCCCGCTTTGCCAAGGAGTTTTCAGAGAAGCCGGCCGCAGATATTATTGGCCACGAGAAGACCTCTTTTGAACGCATGAAGCATTACCAAGATGCAGCCAGACATGGGGCATATGCCCCATTTGCCGATCGTGAGGAATGGGAACTTGTGCAGTGGCTCATCAAAAATGTAAACCAGCATGCCACAGAGGAATTTCTAAAGCTACCTATTGTCAGTTTCGAGTTATTATGGTCATCTATCGGACTGATAACGTACCTCTGCAAAGACAAAGAATCGAATGTGGCCATCCTACCACAGCAATTATACTTTCCTGAAGCTTGTGGATAGCCTACCCACAGGACCAGAATGGACCTGCAGACTTGTCCACGTTCATGGTGATCTCGGACCACTTGATGAAAACAATGCAGCAGAGAATATGGAAGGTGGCGAATCAGAGGAGCTCGAGCTGTGGATGCACGATCCAGTGGCCTGCGTGCAAGAGTTAATAGGAAATCCTGCATTCAATGGAAGCATGGCTTACACACCCGAAAAAGTATATACAGACCATGAGGGTCAGACTTGCCGATATGATGAGATGTGGACTGCTGATTGGTGGTGGGATACACAGGTGAGCGGACATCAGCTAGTCAAGATTCATACACACCTGATGATTGTTCAGACATGACTGCCAGCAGGTGTGACCATTGCACCAGTGATATTAGCTTCTGATAAAATGAAGCTGTCACAGTTCAAAGGCGACAAAACGGCGTGGCCTGTGTACTTGACTATAGGAAACATATCAAAAGAGGTTCACCGTGAACCCTTGCGCCACGCATCCATATTGTTAGGATACTTACCCGTCTCGAAACTAGCATTGTTTGAAGACAATTCAGTGGCCGGTTATTGCCTTTTCCACTATTGCATGAAGTTGCTACTACAGCCACTCATGGCCACTGGTTGGCAGGGTGTGGAGATGGTTTGTGCAGATGGATACGTTCGATGTGTCTTCCCGATACTTGCTGCGTTTATCGGTGACCACCCTGAGCAGTGTCTAGTGTCATGTTGTGCTGAAAATCGATGCCCCAAGTGCCTGGTACCAGCTAACGAAAGAGGCGCAAACGTTGAGTTCCCATGTCGTGACCAAACACGGACAAAGCAAACCCTTCACACACAGGCCACCGACCAATACCCACCTGTGTTCATCGCTGAGGGCTTATACCCGGTCTTCTCGCCCTTTTGGGCTGAGCTGCCCTACACCAATATTTTCCTCTGCATCACCTCTGATATCCTACATCAACTCCATCAAGGTATCATCAAAGACCACCTCAAGAAATGATGCAGCGCACTCACTGAGATAACTCACTTTGATGGGCGTTTTTGTGCCATGCCAATCTTCCCCAGGCTTCGCCACTTCAAGAACTGAATTTCAACTGTCAAGCAATGGACAGCCTCTGACCACAAGCAACTCGAACAGGTGTTCATCGGCACGCTGATCGGTACTATTGCTGAACCACACGTCCTGCAGGTGTCCTGCAGCCTTGTCAACTTTGTCCATCTCGCTCAGTATCACTCACACACAGACGACACCCTCACAGCATTACAACATGCTCTGGACGATTTTCACTGCCTGAAGGATGTATTTATTGAACTTGGGTGCCAGAACCATTTCAATATCCCTAAACTCCACTCCCTCATACATTACGCTGATACCATTCGCACCCTAGGTAGCCTTGATGGGCTCAACACCGAGACCTCGGAGTGTCTCCACATTGACTTCGCCAAGAAAGCATACACTGCAACCAGCTGAAAAGACTACACGATCCAGATGACCAGATGGCTCCAGCAGCAAGAGGTGGTGATCTGGTTCAGCAGCTATCAGGCCTGGCGACGCAGAACTGACGTTTCTGACGCAGAAGCCTCCCTTTCCAGTGATTCGGAGCACAACCATCTGTTGTAGTTAGCAAACGTCGAGTGGCTATGCCACTGCTTACTTAATCATTTCCTTATTTTCGTCTTCGGTCTTTAGCTACACCTCAGTGACTTACTACCAAGTACACTGAGGTAAGACCTATCCATACTACCCATTACAACCATTCTAACCATACTGTAGCTTACTTGCTGCAACAGATTATGAGCCCTGCTCATTGACTAATTCACGCAAATACAGAGCACTTGCATTCGACCGAAAAATATGTCCACTATGAAGCTAAAAGAGGAATCGTTCTCCCGACTCAGGATCCCAAAGCTAGATGCAGCGGGAAATGATTGGGTTTCGTGGAAATTCAAACTTGAATTAGCCGTAGGCGGAAAAGGACTATCCGGATACCTGAGCAGTATGAAACGCATGCCAACGGACCCAGCAACCAATCACTCTCCAGCATGGACTCCACAAACACCCGACGAAATTAGGGAAAAGGAAGAATATGAGGAGAAGCGAGAAAAATGGATTCAACAGGACAGCTATGTCTGACACATCATCTCCATTACAATCCCTACTTCCATCCTCATGACCATGGTATCGCTGGGCACTGCCTGCGAGTTCTACACGGCACTTAAAGACCGCTTCGATAATCGGTCGATAGTTGTTAGTGCTGAACGGCGTCGCCAACTAAAAGAAATAAAGTTAAAAGACAACAGCGATGCTCGGACTCACCTTGACAAAATGAACTCCATTTGCGCAGAACTCGCGTCCATGGGCAAACCCATCTCTAACGACAATTATTTCAATATGGTGTTCGCCTCACTTCCCCGCTCTTACAATCCCGCTTTGTTGACCATATCGATCACTATGAGATTAAGCAATCGAGCCTTATCTATAGACAACCTCACCAGCACCATACTTGATGTCTACGATCAACTCGTCTTGCAAGGAGGAAGGTCAAAACCAAAGGACAGCGACAATGTTGCACTTGCAGCCGACTCATCCAGAAAAGGGAAGGGGCATCGACCGAGATTCACCGGCAGCTGCAACAACTGCGGCTGGGAGGGTCACAGAGGACGAGACTGCTGGGAGGAAGGTGGTGGAAAAGCTAGCCAAGCTCCCAAAGGATGGAAACCTAGGGGGAAGAAACCGCAGTCAGATTCAAAGGACAGCGCAAAGGAGACGAAAATGCTGCAGGCACATGCAAAGATCGCTGCAACATCCGAACCAGATGGCGTATGGCTAGCAGACGGACACACTGAACTCGCCGCCACATCTTCATTCTCCTATGCGATGCTCACCCAATCGTCTACCGTCAAATTGTATGACAGCGGTGCCTCACAGCATTTCTCTCCACACCAAAAACTCTTCTCCAACTTTGTGCAGATCCCCCCTAAACCGATCACCGCTGCTGATAATCGAACATTCCATGCAACTGGTCACAGAGATCTACCCATTGAAGTACTGAACGGAAAAGTCAATACGTGCATTATATTAAAAGATGTGCTATGCGCACCATTGATGGGTGTGACACTCGTATCCATCAGCAAATTAGCTGAGGCTGGGTACTCTATCCTATTCTGTGATTCGGTCTGCAGGATCTTTGACCCCCAAAGGCATCTAACGGGCGAGGTGTCCATCAATAACGGTTTATATAGAGTCAGACACCAAGTGAACCCCTTTGCAGGTAGCACAGGTGGAAAGGAGACACTCATGATGACCGAACTCCACGAACGGCTATCCCACCTAGCACCAGTGATGATCCGCAAAATGCTTGCAAAAGGAATGGTGGTCGATATTACTCTTGACCCCAAACACGAAACAATGGGTCAGTGCGAGTCATGCGAATATGGAAAAGCAACCCGCAAACCCATAGGGAAGGTTCGCGAACCCCAACGCTGTGAACAGTTTGGCGACGAAACCCATACCGACGTTTGGGGGCCCTTGGATGTCCAAACTCCTGGGCACAAGAAGTACTATGTGTCCTTTACAGATGATCACACGCGCTACACGAACGTTTACCTGCAAGTGGCCAAGTCACACACCTTCAACTCCTACCAGACATATGAGGCATGGGCACAAACACAGCACAACACCGTCCTTAAACAGTTGCACTCAGATCGTGGTGGCGAGTACCTGAGCGACGAATTCACTCGTCATCTGAAAGCCCAAGGGACTGAACGAAAGCTCACCGCCCACGATACACCGCAACACAATGGTGTCACCGAGCAACTCAACCGTACTCTTCTTGAATGAGTACGCATGGTCTTGCACGCATCAGGACTCCCAAAACATCTATGGGGTGAAGTGTTAGCGCATGCAGTCTGGGTTAAAAACCATACTGCCTCGCATGTTCTTGACGGCAAGACCCCCCATGAACTCCTAACCGGTCAGCATCCAAACCTGTCCAACTTGCCAATATGGGGGACCCAAGTTTGGGTGCACAATGACACCGGCTCAAAATTGGATATGTGCGCATGCGAGGGCCACTGGGTAGGCTATGATGCCAAGAGTAGCGCCCACCATATCTATTGGGAGGGCTGCGTCACTGTCAAGTGCAACGTCTCGTTCAAGAAATGAGAGCCGGCGATTGTTGAGCTTGAGGGCATGCAGGTCAAGAGAGAATGACAATCATCTGCAAACGGTCAGCGTCACGACGTCGTCGTTCGTGTGAACAATGACGACCCACCTGCACTGCCCATAGCACCAGCCATTCCATTGGATCCTCCCAACATGTCGACCCGACAACCAGCACCCACGCAATCTGTTCGCCGATCAGCTCGTACACACACGGAATTGACTTACCTACGGATGATATGAGACGGCCTAGGGACACACGGTGGTCGTGAGGGCGAGCCAATTTTCCCTCGAGGTCTCCAACCAGTTGGAGAAAATCGAAGGGAAGAGGGAGATAAGGAGGTTGTGGACAAAGTGGCGACAGATGTGAGCGCTGTGGCATGGGAATTGGAAGACGATGCTGACGTTGCTTATGCAATGTCAGCCAAAACTGGCAATATGGAGGGACTTGAGCCACGAACCATCAATGAAGCACGGAAATGGCTGGACTGGCTGCGATGGGACGACGCGATAACAGCTGAGTTACAAAGCCTCCATGATGCTCACACCTGGGATGTCGTACCTCGTCCACCAAAGCCTACCAACGTCATCGACTCCAAATGGGTCTTCAAGATAAAGAAAAACGCAGTGGGCGAGATCGACAAGTACAAAGCCCAACTCATAGCGCACGGTTTCACTCAAGTCCACAGCGTCAACTACTACGACACTTACGCTCCTGTTGCTCGACTCACCTCCATCCAACTCCTCCTAGCCGTCGCCGCACGCCACGATTGGGACGTGGATGTATTCGACTTTCACAGTGCCTTCAGTTAGATTTCATTTATGGTAATCTTACATAAGCGTGGTCTTACACTGCACGGTTTTCTCTTACTGCACCTCAGTGAACTCATAGTATCACTGAGGTGAGTTAGATACTGTTCTACACTTTCTACTTTACTTATCCTGTTGTAGACTCCAACAGGTGACTATCTAATACATAGTGAACTCATAGTATCACTGAGACTCCAACAGGTTATGAGCCCTGCTCCTTAATCAAGTCCAGTATAAAAAATTTCGAAGCCTTACTAATAAAGCTGTCGAACCCGCACCGCAGTCGAAATGTCGCACTCATTTAAGCTTGGAGATGAGTTCATGAAGATTCCGAAGTTAGACGCTACCGGAAAGAACTGGCCCATTTGGAAAGGCCGACTTGAACTATCGCTGTCAACAAGAGGCCTTATTGATCATCTCACCAGACTGTTACCAAAGCCTATTGACCCTGCGACTACGAAATCGAAAGGTTGGACACCAACCACTGCGGCCGAAAAGCAGGAAGTAGAAACCTACGAGAAATCACTCAAGGATTGGCTCAAAAAGGATGCCATCATCAGACAACAAATCGCCATCGTTATACCGGACTCTCTTTTCATCCGGTTACTTGGAAAGACTACGGCCAAAGAGTACTACACCGCCCTCACCGCCCTCTTCGAACAACGATTGCTTGTCGTCAGTGTTGAGCTGAGATGTCAGCTCGGTGAACTGAAATTAAAAGACGGCAGTGATGTGCGCGTGCACATGGAAAAGATTCTAACCATGCATGAAGACCTGGCATCGATGGGGAAAGCCGTACCAGATGAAGACTTGTTCAACATTATATTCGCTTCGCTACCTCGCTCTTACAACGGTGTCCTAACATCTATTTCGTCAACCATAAAGCTAAATGCTAAAACTGTATCCTCTGACCGCCTCACAATCCAGGATGGCGGGAAATCTAAAACTAAGAGCGACAATGCCACTTTCTCAGCCGAGCACTCAAAGAAGAAAAGAACAAATCTTACCTGCTTTAACTGCGGCTGGACCGGCCATAAAAAGACGCAATGCTGGGAGGAGGGTGGTGGCCAAGAAGGCAAAGCCCCGAAGGGCTGGAAGCCTCGTGGCAAGAAGAACTCGTCATCTGGGTCGAAGGGTGGCCAGAGTGCTAATACAGCAGTGAACAGCGAACCAGACGCTGTCTGGCTCACAGCTGGAGGTGATGGAGCTGCAGTCGAAGGATCAGACACGTTGAATGATAGTGTTTCGACTTATGACTTCGTAACGCTCGCGCACACGCTATTGCCCGCTACTAGCACCGTCGAACTCTACGATAGTGGCGCCATGCTACACCTCACACCATATTGGCAGCAACTTATCAACTTTGTTGAAATTTCCCCATATCCTATTAAAGCAGCTGATAAACAAGTCTTCAACGCCACAGGAAGAGGCGATCTTCAGATTGAGCTACCAAACGGAAAGTCGACGACACGCGTTCTTTTAAAAGACGTGTTATACGCACCTAATATGGGCACGACCCTTATCTCTATCGCGAAACTCACAGTGGCCGGATATGCAGTGGTCTTCCATGGCGAGAGCTGTCAAATCTTGAATAAATCGAAGAAGCTCTTGGGGGAAATACCCCTCGTCAATGGATTGTACAAAGTCCAATGTATGACCGCGCCATTTGCTGGAGTTGCAGGGGGAGTGGAAACCCTCACAATGGAGGAATTGCACTCCAGATTATGTCATATAGCACCATCATCCATTCGGGACATGCTTGCCAAAGGTCTCATCGAAGGTGTAAAGCTGGACCCTTTAAATGAAACGATGGGTCAATGCGAATCCTGTGAATATGGTAAAGCAATGCGCAAACCCACCGGGAAGACGTGGGAACCCCAGCGACAAGCTGTGCTAGGTGACGAAATCCATAGCGACATTTGGGGACCTTCACCTATAGCAACCCCGGGACGGAAAACGTACTACGTATCGTTCACAGACAACCACACACGCTACACCCGCCTCTATCTGATGGGGGCAAAGTCGGACACCTTTGAATTCTATCGGCAATACGAGGCCTGGATGGGCAATCAGTATGACACCAAAGTCAAATGACTTTGATCAGATCATGGCGGCGAATACCTGAGCGACGAATTCAAGCGTCACTTGAAAGCTAAGGGTACGGAACAGAAACTTACCACTCATGATCACCCGCAATCGAACGGTGTCGCTGAACGGCTCAACCGCATGCTCGTTGAGCATGTGCGAACGATGCTACATGCTAGCGATCTTCCCAAAACATTGTGGGGGGAGGCGATATTGCACTGCATTTGGGTAAAGAATCGTACCCCTACAAAAGCGCTTGACGGCAAAACCCCCTACAAGCTTGTCCATAAGCACAAGCCAGACCTGAAAAATGTACCTACCTGGGGTACTCGCATCTGGGTACATGATGCGACCAGGACAAAGCTAGATATGTGCGCTCGAGAAGGCCACTGGGTCGGGTTTGATCCAGAAAGTACCGCGCACCAGATCTACTTCAAAGAAGGGAACAAAATTGCTGTTGAGCGCAACATGTTGTTTGAGTGGCCAGAAGGTGTTGCATTAAGTCGTTCAGATGCAACTGCTAGGGATAGGCAAAACAATGAAAGGTTAGAACTGGATCCTGGCCAAAATAAAGCACCAGTATGCACATCTCAAAGCCCCGCTCCCAACCAACCAAACGGTGCACCAGCGCCTCGCCGATCGACTCACCAATGCACCAACTCGCCATACATCCGGATGCTTCGGGAAGGCGCCAGCATGCATGACGGACGAGAGGGTGGATGCACCCTACCTTGCGGTGTGGTTAGTGTTGAAGATGTCGAAGGCGAGGGGGAGAGCGAGAACGGTGGGAATGAAGGGGCCGATGGAGGAAATGCGGCGACAGCCTGGGATGA
Source organism: Rubroboletus rhodosanguineus (assembly GCA_038091115.1). NCBI lineage: Eukaryota > Fungi > Basidiomycota > Agaricomycetes > Boletales > Boletaceae > Rubroboletus > Rubroboletus rhodosanguineus. The sequence goes on from JBBPNW010001039.1 coordinate 10,076, forward strand.
TGAGAACGTCGCTTACGCGATGTTAGCAGGAACTTGCGACGAAGAAGGATTGGAACCGCGCACCATAGAGGAAGCACATGCGAGACCTGATTGGTCACGCTGGGATGACGCAATCGATGCGGAGATGCAAAGTCTTAAAGAAGTGCACACCTGGGACATAGTTGAGCGACCGCCAAAAGGAACGAACGTCGTAGATTGCAAGTGGGTCTTCAAGATAAAGAAGAACGCCACAGGCGAAATCGACAAGTACAAAGCAAGACTTGTCGCGCGCGGCTTCACCCAAGTACAAGGCGTCGACTACTACGATACCTACGCACCCGTCGCCTGCCTCGCCTCAATCCAACTGATCCTCGCTATTGCCGCTTGCCACGATTGGGACATCGATGTTTTCAATTTCCATAGTGCGTTCCTCAACGGCCAACTAGACGATGACGAGGTAATCTACATGGAATTACCTCCCGGCTTCGACAAAGGTGGTCGAGACCTTGTCACCCATCTTCGCGTCGCCCTCTACAGTTCAAAGCAAGGTGCCCTCAAATGGTACAAGCGACTACGAGGGGAACTTGAGAAACTCGGGTTCGTCTGCACAGAGGCAGACTGGGGCGTATTTGTCGCTCATATCGGTATCCATTTACTCATCGTCGCATCATATGTTGACGATTGTACAGTAACGGGCAGCTCGAAAGAGCTTATCAAAGCGTTCAAAGACGAAATCGGCACCCGATTCAAGATCACTGATCTAGGTCCCGTTAGTTGGCTACTCGGCATGAAAATCACGCGCAATCGGGAGGAGCGAACCATCTCTATTTTGCAGGAACCTTATATCAAGGCAATCCTGACAAAGTATAACTTCGACGACATGAAACCTGTCTCCATCCCGATGGATCCCACTGCTCAGCTATCGCGCAACCAGTCCCCTAAGTCAACGGCTGAAGCAGTGAAGATGCGCCAAGTACTGTAACAAATCGTTGCACTTTGTCGTTACTTTCTTTTTCCTTTACTTAGTTCACTACTGATCATTACTACTGATCACTACGCTCTCTACAGACTCTTGTCCGTGTTCCATCACATGACCTTATCTTATCTTATCACATCACATGACCTATCACGTGACCATGGTAACCTTTCCTTATATCACATTCCTTACTTCCCTTCATCACACGTCTAGACCTTACGGTCCGACATTCCGTTCTAGACCAACACACGGTAACCGCATTCCTTTAATTACCGTTGGTCCAGATCCTTTCCCGCAGTCCATGACATCATTACATTACATCCTTACTCATCCAATTCCCACATGATGTCATACCCTACGACCTACTTCCTTATTTAGCATATACCTAGATG
>JBBPNW010001040.1:0-11407 GCA_038091115.1 Rubroboletus rhodosanguineus
CCTTCAGCCACCCACTTACACTTTGGCTCTATTTGGCCCTGTTCCTGAGGTATATAATCAATAGTCCAAAATCTCAAAACATTGACTCAATTTTGGAAGTCACTGTATGTCCACATGTAGTAGTGTACAGCTTGGTCTGTGCGCATTATGGCATACTATATAAACCCCAAGGAACTACTGAATGTCCTCCAGTTTAGTTCTCTTGGTTCTTCCCCTATAGACAAAGTCCCTTCCATAAGTCCCTCTTCCCAAGTTCAAATGATAGCCTAAGAGCTTATCTTTAAAAGGTCTTTAAGGTTGCTTCAAGTCTTGGCATATCCCAACAACTATTGCCAATTCTGTTTAGGAATGGATGCATCAAACTATGCAACTGGAGCAGTGCTTTCGCTATTTAAAGATGAGAAGTGGCACTCTGTTGCCTTCTCTTCACACTCAATGTCACCAGAAGAATGCAATTATCCAATTGCTGACAAAGAGATATTATCTATTATCTGCACTTTGGAAATATGGCACCACTATCTAGAAGGAGCAAAGTTCCAATTTGAAATATGGAATGATCATGCCAACTTTCAGTATTTTATAAAGTTACAAGATCTGAATCAACACCAAGCATGTTGGTATCAGTGGTTGACACACTTTAATTATGTGTTTGTCTATAAGGCAGGCACCACTAATGTAAAAGCTGATGCACTTAGTCGTCAAGAAGACCACACCCAAGGGATCAAAGATGATAACATCACAAAAATTGTAAAACTACAAGATTACAATAGATGATAATGTTTTCTGTTATCACATGCAATGGACTGATTCGGTCTATCAGATTTCATCCACAAATGTTCCACTATTTCAATTAGCTGCTTTTCTGAATCAGAGGCAGACTTTTCATGGAAGCACTCTCATTCTGATATCTCTTAATAACAAGTTATATTCCATTCTTACCAGTTCTATATAGATTGTTGATATACATTCTTCTTCTAATACCGCAATGTATTCCATGAATTACAAAAAAAAGAATGATAAGACAATATGTAGAAGGATCAAGACACTGACTTGCAGACATCTATACCATTGCAGAAGTGATGAGGGTGGGAACACAAACATATGAGTGGGTGGAGTTGCACTGTGTGCATGATGTACACGACTCTATCAAGAATGACAACTTAACTGGTGCATTAGCCAAAGGAAATAAGATAATGATGAATGTAGTACTCACCTATGAATTATTTCCAGCCTTATTCCAACCACTCCTATACTTAGGTGAACCTCCCTCAGACTTCTGTCCAGTCACCTTTTACATTTCCTTTGCCACCAATAACTTCGACTATTCTAAATCTTTATTGGGCTTGATTTCATACAGCTCTCTGGAGGGGTCAAGAGTGGCAGTATTGGCAGGGGTGATATGTAGTCACTGAGAGCTGAGCACAGGGAGCTGAACCATAAGAAGGTGAAGACTCCTGCAGAGATAGTCAAGGGGGAAGTTGATGCCTTAACATGTTGCCCACCTTGGGGACTCTGAGTGAGGAAACAGTGGGAGATGAAGACTCTTGCAAAGGCTCTAGTTGAGAAGCAGGTTGATGCCTCAACATATCACCCACCTCAGTAACTCTGGGTGAGGCTGGTGAGGTTTCTCTAGGTGTATCGTTAGTAACAGCTTGATGGTGTTGGCAGCATGCGCAGCTGCCTATGCTTACATACAGCTGAGGAACCTCCTTTTTTTGTAGATGTGGGTGCTAAGTTGTCATCCATGATCTTCAGGTCACCATCCCATTCTTTTTCGTTCTTGAAGAGCAGCCTGGTATGATAATGGTTAATGCAGCTGTCACGTGAGTCCTCACCATAAGCTGTAGATGGACCTGTAAAAATATGCCTAGTGACCTGGCGGGGTAGGAGTTAGTAGCTGTAACAATTATAAAAGACAATGAGACATACCCATTCAAGATAAAATCCATGGAAAAGGCCCAAGTAGATCTCTTCATTATTATACTTGGCTCCATTGTCCTTCCACAGGAATGCAGGCAGTCAGTAGCTGACATATCAATTTTGCCATTCTTGAGTTTCTTTAGAGTCCTATTTCATTCAATTTTAGTTAGTATTGCCTGATCGTTGTAATCAAAAGAATATATACTCTCCTGCATTCTCATTAAATTCTGTTGCATACTCGACTGGGCAGAGATACCTGGCCAGCTGTGGGTGATTAAGTCCAAGCTCTGATTTTGAGGTGGTAGCATTGATGGGAGGCTTCATATTATCAACTTTCAGGTTTTGAAGGATATATGTTGGTAGTTTCTCATGCAGCCTAGCAGAGTCGCTGCTTCTTGTCTCATTGATAGCTTCATTGATCTAAAAATGCTTCAAGCTGTTCCCAATACCACAATATATATATACACATATATGTACTATTTTGAGAATTTTCTTGAGTGTTGATAAGTGTGCAGCATCATCGATGAGCATCTTAATACTTGGAATCTTGTGGATGAGGATATAGTAGACCTTTTTGTAATGAGCCAACATTTGTGGCATACTGGTACCTGGTTTACATGATGAGTGTGGAAAATGGATTAAAATGCTTATATCCACTTAAGGGCTTGCTTCCTAGCACAGTGTCCATCTTCATCTTCAGAACTGCTCTGTCTTTGCTCTTCTTTCTTGGAGAGGATCACCAGATCCACCACTTTGGTGACGTTGCAAAACATGTCGCAGCAGCGTGAAATGGTGTGTCCGACACCCTTGATGTCCTTAAGGATCCCATATTCAACATCCGACTCAGGGTCGCACTCTGACCCCACTGAAGAGTCAGAGTCTGACATATCATCATCATCAGATGCACGATGCCTAATGGGATCAGCCTCAGATATAGTAGTCAGTAGTGAAACTTACTTTCTGTCGCGTTTTTTACCTTGCTTGAGCTTATTTGATGTGTTTTTTGAACTCTTGACATATCTGGATGGCCTGTTGGCATGGGATCCAGTGGGGGACAGAGTGTGTTTAGAGGTCATGACTCTGAGGGCATAGTGACTGATAACAATTAGAGTTTGGATTGGCTATTACCTTTTGGTCTAATCAGCATGGGAAATAGTCCATCTATGGGTCATCCACAGCCAATTCCACTTCTATCGCAAGTTCATCCATCACCACCTGCACCCGACATCTTGAAATGAGTTGCTGTGGTTCACCCATAAACATGAAACTATTCAGATGTTCAGATTCAAGTCGCCTTTCCTTACTCCTGTAACGAAGTGACAATTTCTTTTATCTTATCTTATCTTATCAAAGCCACGCGTTTATCTAATCTTACAATATAGACGTGGACCTGTAACTATTTTCTCCTTTTTTCCTTGCGCTCACAGACGCTTTCCCTAGTTATATTCTCTTTCTCACGAGATCTCATCTCGTTCACACACTCATTACCATATGTCTTCTCTTTCATTTCCGCTTTATGCTTCCATTCTTTCCCATGGTTATTTCTGTGCTATGCTTCTCTTCCATTTTGCCACACCATGTGTATGCAGCACCTATTTAATTACCGTTACAATATGTCCACATGTAGTAGTGTACAGCTTGGTCTGTGCACATTATGTCACACTATATAAACCTCAAGGAACTACTGGACGTCCTCCAGTTTAGTTCTCTTGGTCTTTCCCTTGAGATAAAGTCCCCCTCATAAGTCCTCTTCCCTAGTATCTAGTGATAAGCCTAGGATTCCTTTGCTAAAGGATCTTCAAGGTTGTTTCAACTCCCCTTATCTTAATCTTTTTTTTGTTTATACTTCCACTATCAACAATGAACAATGTGCTTTCAACATTCTTGGAGAATAAGATATCTCTAGAGCTCCCCCTCAAACATCCAGAAGTCTACCATGTTAGATATACATCTGAATTTCCTGGATCGCTTGTAAGTATTGTACTATCATTCTGTTATACCTATCGTCATATCTGTATTCACTCTTCAGACAATTGAAATTCAAACTTCTACTACATCTGACTCAGAGTTACAGAACACCACAGAAAATCTTGCACTTCAATCACCTTTAGGTATATAGTATATTCCAAGTTCTTTTATTTTTGTTTATCTCTTTTCAGATGCATGACACTCTTGTGCTTTCAAGAATGAGAAAACTCTTGTAATCTCTCAACCAGACAACCAAATTGCTCCTAAACAATTTGGTAAGTTCTATAGTATTATAATTTCTGAAGTTACGAATTAAGTTTAAATACATTTGAATTCCAGCAAAGTATGATAGTAGCAGTTCCATAGCACCTAAAAGTGATTCAGAGATATTGTCAGTGATCAACACAATCAGAGAGGTACATACTGTATACCCACTCCAAACTGCAATTTTTCTTTCCCTGAAAATCCTTCAGTGCAAGCCAATTACTACTGCTGGCAATGTAATGTCTTTGCGTTGATCTAGCACAGTGAGTTGCTTTCATGGTTATCAAGCATACACAACTTATTTAAACTTTCTAGAGTGTATTCATAGCTATTTTCTGACTACAATACATATATTTACCCTTCAGCAAGTTGCAATTCAACACCTTTATCCCCTTGAACTCGTATCTCCTCCCATAAACAACCCCATGGATAAGCTGATGTGCATCGGGTGTATGAGGTCATTCAACACACAATGGTCTTTAAGAGGCCATGAGGCCCGATGTCAAGCATGAAAAGCATTAGCAGTTGATATTTATTGTCAGCACAGGAGTGATGATAAGTCCAAAAAATGGAAGCAGAGATTATCTACCAATTCTCCAGAGCCTCACAATGACTCTCCCCACAATTCAAGGTTCTCACAGGCTGCTGCCAAGATAGAAAATACATATGACTTTCAACCTGAGGTAACATGCTGTAATTATTGACTAAGGGATAACTACTATCAGAGAATATAGGAACTGCCTTATGCCCCTCTGGCTCTGACTTCACCTAATCCAGTTATTTCAGGCCACTTTGGGTGGTTCCATCTGAAACTGGTCAGAGGGAGATTGGATGTGCCAAGAAGGTCCAGCCAAAGGGGACGATGCAATGGGCATGGAAGGGGCATGGCGGAGACCTGTCAACTTGTTGGGTAGGTAGTCAATGTAGTATGCAGGGAGTCTAATATGGCAGATTCCTCTGGGCTTTTCAAGATCTTCCCAAATTGCCCAATATTTGAGTTGTGCTCAGATCTCAGCCTTATTGATGCTCCAAGACTGGTTCAAGGTCCCCTTCCTTCTTCTCCCCTCATGAACATCATCCCTCCCACAGATATAACTTGTGAAAACCTATTTTCAGCATTTAGTGACCCTACCTCTGGCCTGCTTACCTGCTGGCATTTTTCAGAATTGACAGTAAAGACCAAGGAGGAGACCAATCAACTCTGGAGATATATATGGGATCCTGAATTCAACCCATCTGAAAAACTGGATTATAATCTTTACAAAAACCCCCTTCAAGGATTATCTAGGATTATCTTTCCATCACAGTTCCCCTGATGCCTACACCCACTTCAAATGCAAACTCATGCATGTGATCTGGAGACTCCTTCTTGATGAGAAGCTTGTTGATATGTACACAAATAGTATATTGATCCAGTGTGCTGATGGTATCACCAGGTGCTTCTTCCCTCGCTTTTCAGCTACTCCGCTGATTACCCTGAAAAGTATGTACTCTGAATCTCGTGGTCTATTTGTGAGCTAACTACAAAACAAATGTGAAACAGGGTTTTATTATCATGTATCAAATTCCTTGGGGAATGTCACCGTCCTCTAAAGCGTATTGTAGGATCACTTGTAGTAGATACAACGTTAGCTGAATGGCAACAACAATAGAAGATAAAAGGGGTGCATAGGAGTATGTCTTGAATACAAGAACATGCTTGGATAAGACCATAGTAGGTTGCTTGATATCATGTAGATCCTAAGATTGCTGTGGGTTTGGAAACCACTAGCAAATGTCTTAAGTCTGGGAAGTGATGCTCTCTTAGCACAAGGCTTAAGACAAGTGAGATCAACTATAAATGAACTGAGGAGTTCGTCTAGAGGCATCCCAGTATATATACTGTCAGTGCTTGCACATGGACCAAGGTACAAATACAGGACTATGCTACATATAGTAAATGAGTGTAGGGTATGATGTCATATGGGAATACGGATGAGTAAGGAGTAATGGAATGACATCATGGTAAGTGATAAGGAGTCTGGACCAATGGTAATTAAAGGAATGTGGTTACTGTGTGTTGGTCTAGATCGAAAGTCAGATCATAAGGTCTAGACTGTGAAGAGTAGGATAAGATATTGTGATATAAAGGAATGGTTACCACAGTAATGTGATTGGTCATGTGACATGATAAGATAAGATAAATACATCCCTGGTGTCTCATCAAGAAGGCTAATGTCCCCCAGATGGGGAAAACATCAGATATGCTAACATGCAAGATGGAGATGTGAACGAATGACAAGGGATACCAAGTACAGATTGACAAAGCACAGTGACTGATCTACAAGCATGGTAAGAAGGTGACAAGCAAGAAGATCAATGACTTACTCAAAGAACAGTCCTTGGTTCCAATCCAGGTAAGTCTTTGATAGTACTTGATTGCTTACGGCTCACTTTGACTCCTCCTAGAACTCATTTTCTGACCGTCTCTCATCTGAGGATGGTCTATTCAATTTTTTCCTCTTATTCATTGTTGACCTACTCCATGAGTTTGAGCTCAGAGCATGGAGCAATATTTACACATTTGATGCATATCCTGTGTGCACATAAAGGAAATGCGATCCAGGAACTCAATTGGAGGTGGGTTGCTCTATCAATGTCATATCTATATAATGAGTTTTGCAGGTATCAAAAGATCAGGACGTTTGGGTGAGGAACAATCCAGAGGTTCCACAAGAATACCTCAGTGATGAAGTGACTGGCAGCAAGGGATTACAAGGATATCCTTTAGGTGGGCGGTTATACTATTTGTTCTCAAATGCTCAAATTCCGCTGGTAGTGTGCAATCCCTGTTTTCGAGGGATTGCTACCCTCTCCCCATAACAAGGTCATTTTAGATCTCCTTTTTGACTTAGCAACTTGGCACACTTTCAGCAAGCTCTAACTACATATGTATGGATAATATGCTTTCATTTTTTGATGTGACAACCATTTATCTGAGTCATTTGGTATGAATATTTCAAGGAATGACATGCTCTGCATATCAGACTACAGAGCTACCTCAAGAATCAGCTTCTTGGGCATGAAGACATGCAGCTCTTGTGGCAAAAGATCCTCAACTTGCAATTAGACATGATCATGCAGGCACCTCCACACCCAAGATAAAGAGGCTCAACCTTTTGACCTACAAATATCACGCTTTGGCTAACTATCCAGATATAATTCGAGAGTATGGAACAACAGATAGCTATTCTACCCAAACGATATGATATTCTTTCATTTGTATTGTGCAACAAGCAGTATTTCTATAGTGCAGGGCAAACTTGAGCACCAACGTACAAAATGTCAGTTTCCTCACTCAGGAAAGAAGAAGAATCTACAGAACACTAGCCTTGCCCATCAAGAGGCAATAGAACAGTTCATTGTGAAGATAAACAGCATGAGAGATTCTTTCATGGCTGCAGAAGCCTTGTCTCAGTCAAACTGTCCTCCCCGTCTCTGTACATTCCCCACTGATCACTATCATATCACTGTGTTGACATGGCAAAGCCATGACCTCACAGAATGGTTGAGTAAGCATAGAGAGGAGCCTGCTGTGAATGTGCATTCCACTTTGTTACATAACTGACAGTGTGGCTGACTGGCTGACTTCCTTGGTGCAGGACTTTATTCCACACCTTAAGGACCATCTATTAGGTCATGTATAGGGCCTCATTTATAATGGCGATGAATATGAATTCAGTGATGAGGACCACCACTGTGTAATCATCTTGGACAACAAGATCTACGAACATGTATATCTACAAATCAACTACAAAACCTATGACCTGCAGCAGGACCAAGATTCAATCAACACTGGCTCCCATCCTGACATTATGTTATTGTCACAAGAGGACGAGCACTCACATCCATATTGATATGTGCATGTTTGCCTGATCTTCCATGTCATGGTTCAACATCATGACAGCATCATATCTCCATATTCCAAACTAAAATGAATGGATGTCTGGTTCATATGCTAGTTTCGACACAATTCAAACTTCCACTCAGGGTGGGATGCAAAGTGGTTACCCCAGCTTCAATTCTTTGACAAAGAAAACCTGCCCAATGCTTTCGGTTTCATAGACCCAGATGCCATCATCTGCAGTGTCCATCTCATCTCCGCATTCAGATGGGGTCTCACTGAGCAATTATTAGGACCATCATTTATGCAACAAGAATCAGAGCCAAGCAAATTGAACAAAGACTGGTGTTTCTACTATGTTAACATGTGGGTTTGTTTTTACATACTAATTTTGCTCTAGTTTTGTGGATAGAATATATTTATGCATTTCTGAGGGGGAGGGATTGGCCACAAGGTCACTTGGGTGTGGGATGAATTCTTGCAGTGGGAGGGATGCGATCTGCCATTGGACAATGAAGATATTGGCAATGACTTCAAATGTGAGGACTTGGCAGATGAACTTGATAGGGAGATTGAAATTGAGAGGGGTGATAGGGTAGATGAAGAGAGTGTGTGAATTATGGTTTCCAAGGCTAAGTTGAATGAGGGTGAGGGCGAAAAGGACAATATTATCGTCATGGATGAAGGAGAGGAACTTGACAAAGAAATTTAGGTCTGGGAGGGGTATGGTTCACTGTAGTTACAATATGGTTCGAGCATCACAATCCATCTCTGATATGATTTGCGAGAAGGGAATATCTTATATTATCAGAACATGGATGACTACCAGCAACTATGAGATTGAGGTGTGCCAAGGCTCACAGCCTCCTGACATAAGCAACCAGCCACAACTGACTATCCTCACATGCTATCATACAGTAGAAACTCAGCCATATCAGACCATCTTATGATTTTGCAATTTTTGTGATAAACAAGGGCATTATTATGATTCCACCAGAGCAAGTATGAACCCAGACCAGGGTTGAAATTCACGATAAAGGCAAACAAATTCTAAAACTCATTAAGGTGAAAACATATTTGCTTAAGGAAAGCAAAATTGCTGCACTATGCCAAGAGCACAATATGTGCAAGATAGATAAAGGCTTCTTTAGGATACACAAGTATACGTCCCTGAAGATGATGACATGAAAATGAAAATCCTATGAAATTGTCACAACTCTCCTGTAACTGATCATTCAGGCATAGCTAAGACACTTAGCCTGATAGAAAGAAGTTATTGGTGGCCTAAAATGGCCTCATTTGTTCATGACTATTTATCTCAATGCAACAGATGTGCACAAATGAAAACAGGAAACCAGCCATCTGCTGGCAAATTAAACCCACTTCCTATCCCTAATGGGCCATGGGAAGATATTTTAGCTGATTTTACCATGGATCTGCCACCCTATCAGGGATACGATTCAATCCTAGTGGTCATTGATTAATTCTTGAAAGAGATGGTATTTATTCCCATGAAGAAGATAGCTATGGCACTAGATACTGCCAAGCTCTATCTTCATAATATATGGAAAAAACCATGGTTTACCACATTCAATTATATTGGACCGTGGATCATAATTTGCTTTGACAGTGATGCAAGAAGTATGCTCACACCTCGGCATTAAAAGTAAACTATCCACAGCCTTCCACTCTCAGACCAATGGCCAAACAGAGTGTATGAATTGGGATCTCCAGCAGTATCTCCATCTCTTCTGTGCCAAAAAATAAGATCAATGGATTGATTGGTTACCAGTTGCTCAGTTCTCATATAATTTGAAAGTTCACACAAGTTCTAAGAAAACCCCTTTTGACGTATCATGCAATTATGTTCCTCATATGGGAATTGTAACAAAGTGACAATTTCTCCTCTTATCAAGCCACATGTTTATCTAATCTCACAACATACACTGGACTTGTAACTTTCCTTTCTTCTCTCCTCATGCTCACAGACGCTTTTAGTTACATTCATTTCTCATGAGATCTCATCTCATTCACATGTTCATTTCTGTATGCACTTCTTTTTAATCTCTGTCTATGCTTCCATTCTCTTCACATGGTTATTACCATCTATGATTCTCTTCCATTCTGCCACACCTCATGGTGGCATCATGCCTTTAATTACCATTACCATATGCACATATGTAGTAGTGTACAGCTTGGTCTGTGCGTGTTATGCCAGACTATATAAACCCCAAGGAGCCCACTGGACGTCCTCCAGTTTGGTTCTCTTGGTTTCTCCCCTTGAGATCATATCCCCTACATTCCTGAGTTCAAGTGATAACCTAGGTCCTAAAAGCTTAAGGACTTCAAGGTTGTTTCAGGAATTGAACAGCATGTAGGAAAAGTGCCAGCTGCTGACCAATTTTCCAATGAAATGGCAAATACTCTGAAAGAAACTAAAAATAATCTATTAAAGACTCAAGATCGAATGAAGGCTCAAGCCAATAAACTTCTGGCAGACATCCCTATCTATTTGCCAGGCAACAAAGTCTGGTTATCTAATGAAAACCTGTGTTTGACATGTGCATCAAAGAAGCTTATTGAAAAGTTTATAGGATCTTTTGCTGTAGTTGAAATGGTTGGCTCCAATGCCATAAAGCTCAAATTACCTAAAACTATGAAAATACATCCCATCATCAATATTTCACAGGTTAAACCTTATAAAGAAAGATTAACAGGATAGCTGGTCACTGCTCCTGGATCAGTCAAAGTCACAGAAGATCATGACGTCAAATGGGAAGTTAACTTCATTATTGACTTGCATTTGAAATGCAAAAAGCTTGAGTATCTCATTTATTGGAAGGGATATTCTGATGAGGATTATACATGGGAATCTATACAGAATTTGAAAGATATGCCAGATGCTATTAAAGACTTTCATTCTCTTCACCTGAACACTCCTCAAAAGCTATCTATGACCTTCGCCCAATTCAAGGGCTTATTTAACCCCTATGTCAACTATACTGATGCAGGACCTTCTGAACACATCTATAATTGCCTGGAAGTTGATCCCTAGAAGGGGGGTAGTTGTCATATCCCATATTTTCTCCAACTCTTTTCCGCCTTTCTGAACTTACTCCGACCCTCCATAGCGAACTCTGGTGTGCTCTCGTGCGAGACGTACCTCCGGAGTTCCGGAGTTCCATATATAGTATATCTTGTTCTCTCACTTCTATCTGTTATAGTATCGCCTTGTAGACAACTCCATACCTGTGCTCGCAAGCGAGCACAGCTCCGGTTTCTTTACTTCTGGCTCCATACTCCTTACCAATACTCTTAGATCCACTTAGTAATACATTTTTCCTCTGTATATAAAATCTCCCCAAAACTCAT